>JAOWBW010000480.1:609903-697540 GCA_026119855.1 Campanula takesimana | reverse complement strand
AAAGGGTGTACCATGCAGCAAATGGTCGATCACTTCCAACTGTCCTTGAGAGAAACGCCCACAAGTGGTTCTTCCACTTGAAAGATGAATCTCAAGAAACATGGGATGCAATCAAGAGAAGCATTCCTCACCAAGTATCAGTCAAACCTAGAATGGGAAACCAACCGGGTTGATCTGCAAAGCACCCTACAAAAGGAGATGAACCAATAGGAGAGTTCTATAAGAGGTGGAATTATAAACTTGGGGAGATTTCCAATCCGCCCACAGAAGAAGAACAATCGGACATTTTCCAATCATGTCTGAAACCTAAGCTGCGGGCCTTGATCAGTCATCATTTTTACCCCAACCTCCGGGCATGGTCACTGCCGGTCTAAATTCGAGAAGACCCTCAATGAGCAATCCTCTACTCAGGCAGTGGCAACTCCTACAGATATCGGCCCCCGACAGTCGTAAGGGAAGTAAGCCGTGGAGCTGTAAACAACATCCAAGGGGAGAATCCGAGACAAACTCCGCAAAAGGCCAGGAACTGGGAAAGGCGCCCGTATGTTAGATTCGAGGACTTTGGGATGCCCTTGGGAAGGTGTTTGAGGGGTTAGTTAAACAAGGCCTTGCCAAACCCTGGTTAACTTCCAACCCAGAAACCCCGAGAGGTACCTTGACGAGAGTAAGAGGTGTGCATTCCACAGCTACCATGGGCACGACACCGAAATTGCCCCGCTGTAAAACGCATCATCATAGACTTGATTGCCAAAGGGAAGCTTAAATGCCCCCGAAGTCCAAATGTAATCAACAACCCGTTCCCCAACAACCATGGCATTAATATGATTGAATTTGGGCCAGCAGATGTAAATATGATTGAGTTAGGGGAGCCACACCGATAAAACTTTTGGAATTCAATGTCCCGATGGCTGAGATTGGGGAGGAATAGAAGGAAACCCTATGGACATGTGTGCAGGAAGGAAACATGAAATGCCCCTCGACTCTATGATTGCCATGTGATGAGTGCAAGGGTCCCCCACCAAAATGCCAATGAGTTTGATCGTAGTAACACTCACCGAGCATGAGCTAACATTCGAAGAGTGCATGAAGGAAATGGAAAAGTCCATCAAGAGCATATTAGACAACGAGAGCCAGGGCTCAAATGGGGTTTATCCTCCGCACGATGATTGCTTCCATGTCATTGAAGCATGTAGTTCATCCACCGGCAAAAGGACGGTCAAGCAGGTGGGTCACCCTAACGGAAATAATGGGTCCGAAATTGCAAAGACCCCAGGAATCACCAACTATGAAGGGTATCTCGCCCGAATGAAAGGTGCCATTCGCTCTATGCCCGTGAGGACACCGAACCCTATGTGAAAGTGATGATGATGAGGTATCTTCAAATATGCCTCCCCGTGTTCCTTCCCCGAGATTGGAAGAAAAAGTCTTTCCAGCCTTAGATGACTTCTTAGCTTTGCCACCGCTACCGCTGATTGATGGGTCCGTATTCCCGGATTACTACTGTTGTATGCTTACTTTGGAAAAACTCCGTGAAACCGTAGGAGTTGAGAGGAGCTAAAGCCACCACCCTATCTCTCTAGAAAAGATTCGCGAGTCGGCAAACACCCCAAAAAGAATGGTCATGGGGAATGAGTTAAGAAAGGAAGCATGGCTATATGGTACCCAAAACCCTTCGTCACTCGGGAAAAGGGCGGAAAAAGGTGACGACCCTTTTGAAGTAAGTGTACTGACTCGATTTGGGCAAGTGCACACGGAAAACCCTAAGAAGCCACCGCCACCAGAATACCAAATGCCTCCCCCTCTTGCTAGTGAAGCAAAATCCCTAGATTCCGGAGAAGAGGATCCCGTCTTAACCCAACTCAAGAGGACACAGGCTAACATATCTTTGTGGTCCCTCCTCACTTCCTCCTACCCTCACAAGCTCAAGTTAGAGGAATGCTTGGCCCAAACTATGGTACCTACCACAGCCACCCCCGAAGAGGCCGTGCAAATAATCAGGAGTGTTCAATATGGGAATGTCATCACATTCACGGACTTGGATTTGCTGAAATTTGGGGCTAACCACAATAAAGCCCTCTACATCATGGTACAGTTAGACGAGTGCCGCCTCCCTTGGGTTTTGGTTGATAATGGCTCCGCCATGAATGTCCTCCCCGCTAAGATGATGGATCTACTTGGTCTTAGGACCACCGACCTAAAACCCTCCATGATCACCGTTAAGGCTTATGATTCCACGGATCGCTCAGTCCTAGGGGTGGCCACCTTGAACCTTGGGTTTGGAAAACAAATGATGCAAACCGACTTCCAAGTGCTTGACATTTCCCATATCCTTCACCACCCTATTGGGACGCCCATGGCTCCATAAAGTCAATGGGGTAGCCTCCACCCTCCACCAATGTGTAAAATATGTGCAAGAGGGTAATTTGACAACCATTTATGGGGACAGTGTTACTACAGAGGGAACCAACACCAATGGGATTCCCGTGTTAGAAATCAAACATGAGGAGAGCGACATAGTTTTGACCGGCTTCACCGAGATACCATCCAAAACCCACATCTGTTGTGTAGATCTTACACTCACCAAGGACAGGATTCCCCCTGCAATGAAAATGATGCGTTTGATGCGCTACCTCCCGGGGCTTGGTCTTGGAAGGAAACTCCAAGGGACCCACAAGATTGTTGAGATCAAAGAGCAAAAGACGCTCCATGGCTTGGGATACAAATCCACACCGAGGACCTTAGGATGGATAAGGAAATGGCTCAGAAAAGAAGCCAAGCCAGGGCTCAAGGGATTCCGTTTAAGGCTTCCAACCTCCGCCCTTACACTTTCGATATGAGCTGCTACTTTGTGAGAGGAGGGGTCCAAACCGAGGCCCCAGAGCCGAAGGAGCCCATGGTGACCAATTGGGATAAGCTGCAAGAGGATCTCAAAATATTCCAAGGAATGGCAGCTAACCCCATAAGAGGGCATTTCTGGATGCACCCAAGATGACCGGTCCTACCGAGATCACCATGAGTCACGAATACACCTTTAAGGGAGTGCCCGAGATGGTAAGGGAATTCGAAACCCTGTCTCCAATTGAGGCTAGCCAAGGAAAGGGACCCGTTTGGGGTCGAAACGGTAGATGCAAATTTGAGGAGGTAGCTCCCAAGCACGCCGCCAAGGAAGTCATGGACGACGAATGGAATGGTGTGGTAATGCGAGAAATGTTTGGGGAGGAGTTGGTCATGCCTGATCTGATTGGCCCCGAAAAAGAAATGATTGCTGTGATAGGAGATGGATCTCCTGGGATCTTTGACCCTCGCACCTTGGTAAGCCCGACAGACATGCCTCTGAAGAATTGGGTGACCTTCTCTGGGCCGGTGGCGAGCAAGGAGGAAATGACCACGAAGCTTGGACTGGTTCCCTGCCCCCTAGAGTCAAGTGTCATAGGGACTAATGTAGTCGAATCCCCTCAATCTCTTGTCTTTGAATTTGAGTCTTCCTCCTCCAAGGGCCTTACGCCCGAGGATTATGAACTTTTAGCCAACATTGTATTCCCGTTTGCATTGAATGAAATGATAGACCTTTCCGAGTATCCCCTCATTGCCAACTTATTAGATGATAAATTACCTAATAATCTAAAAACGGTTAATAATGAATCACCTAATAATGCAGACACACTAAACGAACAAAAAATTAAACAATCATCAAAGCAGGTTGTTGACCGAGAGGAAAGTCATGCCCAAGCTGCTGAAGAGGTTTTAACTAAGGTGAATGTGGGGACTGAAAATGAGCCGAAAGAGACACAGATTGGTAGCTACTTCAAAGGAGCCGAAAGAGAAGCTTTGGTTGAGCTAATTAAGGAGTACATGGATGTGTTTGCTTGGTCTTATAAGGATATGCCGGGGTTGGATTCTTCGATTGTTGAACACAGGATCCCAGTGGATCCCGAGGTGAAACCTGTCAAGCAAAAGCTTCGGCGAATCAAACCAAAATGGTCTTTGCAAGTCAAAGAGGAGATTGAGAAGTTGCTCCGGGTCGGCTTCATAAGGGTGATAGAGTACCCCTCATGGCTATCCAACATAGTAACAGTCACAAAGGCCAATGGAAAGGTCTGATGCTGTGTCGACTTTAAGGATCTCAACAAGGCGAGTCCCAAATACGATTTCCCCCTCCCGAATATCGACATGCTTGTAGATACAACCTATAGTTTTGAGGTCAAATCTTTTGTGGATGGTTTTGCCGGGTATAACCAGATTAAGATGGCCAAGGAGGATCAGGAGAAAACCGCCTTCACCACCCCTGGGGGACCTTTTTCTACACCGTAATGCCTTTCGGATTGCGAAATGCTGGGGCTACCTACCAAAGGACAACAACCGCACTCTTCCATGATATGATCCATAAGGAGATAGAAGTGTATGTCTATGACATGATTGTGCATTCCAAGGGCACCGACAGGCAACATTTGATAGACTTGAGAAAGTTCTTTGACAGGCTTAGGAAGCACTCCATGAGGCTCAATCCGACCAAGTGCGCTTTTGGGTTTCTCGTGGTAAGGTTTTGGGATACATGGTCACTGAATGAGGCATCAAATTGATCCCCAAAAGGTTAAGGCAATCGTGGAAATGAAGCCACCTCGCACCCAAACAGAGGTAAAGGCCTTTATGGGAAGGTTGAAATACATTAGCCGCTTTCTAAACCAGCTTACTCACACGTGTGAGCCTATCTTTAAATTGTTAAAGAAGAATGCCGAGGTCGAATAGAAAGAGGAATGACAAAGGGCCTTTGACAAGATTAAGACCTATCCCGTCCACCCGCCAATCCTATGCCCCCCGCACAAGGATAAGCCACTCTTGCTCTACCTAACAGTGACTAATACGTCAATAGGAGCAATGTTGGCCCAAGAAAAGAAGGATTCAAAGGTAGAGAATGCCATTTACTTTGTGAGCCGTAAGCTACAAGGGAGCAAGCTCAACTACTCCCCAAATGAAAAGGCTTGCGCCGGATTGGTATGGGTCGTAAGAAAGTTGAAGCATTACATCCATACCCACCCAATACAGCTCATCTCCAAGATAGACCCCATCAAGTGCTTGTTGGAAAAGCCATCTTTGAGACTTGCCAAATGGTCTTTCTGCCTAGCTGAGTATGATATCAGTTATGTGTCAAGAAAGGTAGTCAAAGGAAGGGTCTTAGCGGAATATTTGGCAGACTTCCCTAGTAATGAGGAAAAGGAGCCCGAGCCGCAATTCCCTGATGAAGGGATTTTTGCCCTCGAAGGAGAAAATAGGTGGCAATTGTTCTTCGACGGTGCCGCCAATAAAAGAGGAAATGGCATTGGATTGCTCTTGGTTGACCCAAAAGATGAGCACACCCCCATTGCCATCAAGTTAAACTTTGATGTAACCAACAATGCCGCGGAATATAAGGCATGCATGGCCGGCTTGGAAGCAGCACTGGAAAAGAATGTGAAAGAATTGGATGTATACAGAGATTCGGCTTTGATCATCAACCAAGTCTCCAAAAAGTGGAAAACACTGGACCCTGGTTTGCAAAAATATCATGCCTACATGGAAGAGCTCATGGCACAGTTCAAAGAAGTTAGCTTCCACTACTTGCCGAGGGACCAAAACCGTTTTGCTGACGCCTTAGCTACTTTGGCCTCATTGGTAGAAATCCCCAAGGGAAAGTCAATAAAACCTTTCCGAGTTGGGAGGAAAGAAAATCTGGCGTACTGTTATGAGATTGAGGCCACCCAGAAAAGGAGGAGGAGCCATGGTACAACCAGATTTACCGATTCCTCAAGGAAGGAGAAACTTCCTTCATGAATAAAAAGGGAGAATATGTGGATGGGGTAAAAACTAAAAGCATGGCGGCACTCAAACGGCTAGCATCCCACTATGTCATCTTGGGGGACATCTTGTACAAAAAACGCCATCAGGGCCTTCTCCTTAGGTGTATAAGCATGGAAAAGGCAAAAGAGCTCATGCAAGAAGTTCATGGCGGAGTGTGTGGTCCTCATATGAATGCGAGGGCATTAATGCAAGTCATCTTACGGATGGGCTACTTTTGGATCTCAATGGAGACCGATTGCATACAATTTGTGAAAAGGTGTGACAAGTGTCAGCGGTTCTCTAACCTCAACCACCTACCACCTCACCATCTCTATTGTATGACCACACCATGGCCTTTTTCAACATGGGGCATTGACATCATTGGGAAAATTTCTCCGCCCGGGAGCAATGGCCACGAGTTTGTTTTGGTAGCCGTGGATTACTTCACAAAGTGGGTAGAGGCTAAATCCTACAGGGTCCTCACTTCCAAGAAAGTTGCGGGGTTTATAAAGGAAAACATCATGTGCCGGTACGGGGTCCCAAACGAAGTCATCACCGACAATGGCTCGCACTTCGAAGGTGAATGCGATCAATTATTGGGAAAATTCTGAGTCACTCACCACAAATACTCCCCATATAGGCCTCAGACCAATGGTGCAGTGGAGGCCACCAACAAAATGCTCGAAAGGATTATTAAGAAAATGGCAACACGGGGAAGAGATTGGCCCGAAAAGCTACATTTAGAATTGTGGGGCTACCGGACCTCGGTTAGAACCGCCACTGGGGAAACCCCTTTTGCTTTGACTTATGGAATGGAGTCCATGCTCCCGTTGAGCTGGAGGTACCATCATTGAGAATTTTGTTGGAGAACAAAATCCATGAGGTTGATTGGCTTCGGAGCCGGCACGATGAATTTGGCCTTGTTGGACGAACGTCGTCTGGAGGCAATGGAGCACATCCGCGCCTACCAAGGGAGAATGGCGCGAGCTTTTGATAGAAAGGTGAACCCCGACAAATTCGGGTAGGAGATTTGGTCCTTAAGGAAAAACCCCCCGGGAGGTCTAACCCCGACGGGAAATGGGAGCCTGTGTGGATCGGTCCCTTCGTGGTACAGGAGATCTTCTTAGGAGGTTCAATGAGGCTTGCGGACTTGGATGGCAACCCCTTCATACACCCGGTCAACGGTGATAAGCTCCGTCGTTGCTTTGTTTAAAAAAAAAAAAAAAAAAAAAAAAAAACTTGTAGGTGCCAAAAGAATATACCCACCTAGATTGAAAACCCGTTTGGGCGGTCTAGAGAAAAAATAGGGTCGCACCCAAAAATTGTAAAAAGTGAACTACGATGACCTGATCCCCTTAGTCTCATGTGTAAGAGGGGAACGTAGGCAGCCAATTATTGGTCCGGTTTAAAAAATGAATAAAAATCAAATTTGGTTTCGAGCAAAGACTCCGTGTGAATGCAAATTGGCTTCATAAGTAACCATTTTCATTACAGTTAAAACACTTCTTTGATGAGTCCAAGCACGGTCTACTCTCGATTCAACTAACATGCTTAAGACATAACTAAGACACCTAAAATGAACTAATGTGTCTGCAATGCAATGGGTGGATACATGGAAATGTAGGACTATCACTGTTCCTCGTCCCTCCACTTCTTCTTTTGACTTCTTCGAGTCTTCTTTTTTCTTCACCTCAAAGATGTCGATCTCCCCTCTACCATGATCGGGTACCCTCCCGACATCCTCAACCAGCCCAGTCGCCCTCAAAGCCACATTGGCAGGGCCAGAGCTCGAAGACCTTCCCTTCGTGCCTCTGCCCTAGGCATCGCAACCATTCTTCTATCAGCCAAGGCTTGATAGTCCTCGACAATGTCTCCAGTAATGTTATGGCCACTCGCCACAGCCTCAGTCTCCCTCAAAACTCTGCTAGGGTCATGAGTCCCACCAAGAATAGCCTCACGCCTCTCTTCAATAAGCCTCTGAGTCTGTCCCATAGTCTGTTCATACCAGTCCAAGTAGACCATGGTTAGAACCATGCTGGCTGCACGCCCAAGAAGTACCCGAGCCGGAAAGAGGGAACAAGTCCACAATCGGGAAAAGAAGTAAAATAGTGGAAGAATCCCACATAGACAAGGGCGGAAGCCTCAAATGCTCCGGGTTAACACCAGACCACTCCAACAGTGTAGTCTGCAGTAATCCAAACTGACGACGGACCAAAGAAGGGATGTAGTAAGACGATCCCAAGAGTCCCGGCACCCGAACAAAAGGGGAATTATCCTGATACTCCCGCACCGAGTTGATACGCCAATGCGGGACTGACCAACGAATCTCAGCAGTAGTGAGGCGAGCCATATATGTTGGTAGTGGTGCCCTAGGCATGTTTAATAAACGTTGTAATTGTTATCATTATTTCATATCAATAAAGAGATGTTTTGATTATTATTGTTGTTCATGTTTACTTATAATAATCCCCGTCCCTAGTACTTATTAGGCACTAGTATAAAGGCTAAATGATCATGAGATGATCATGTTAGATTTATGGGTACTTGTTTGGAACAAGGTACTGGACATGACCCGCTGTATGAGATTTATGTCATGGTCTATGTCATACATATATCTCATATTAGTTATGTCATTCGAATCCTTAGACATGAAGTTATTATAGTCTTCCACTTGATGAACATCGTGTTTGACATATTCAAATGCTACCTTAACACGGTAGTTATAAAGGGTATGATTGGCATAATCGGATTCCCGTTGGGAAGAATAATAAGCTAAATGGATTTGTCCCTCCACGGAGAGATGTCAAGCTTGGGCCCCTCGAAGGAATGATGTTGATGAAATGTTCGGCCGGACTCAAATGGATTGATTGGATCAATAGCATTTGAATTATCAACATATTCGGAATCGAGAAAGTATTGAACATGACAAGTTGACTGTTTGACCATGACTTGTGTTCAAAGACATTGTGGACAAAGGGATTGTGACATATTCTAAAGGAATGCGAACTTGTATCTAGTTATACTATTTGGGTAGGTATGACGGTTTGCTAGAACCTAATCATGTCTTATGGGATCATGTTTGAGCCCATTGCCAACTTAGTATAATCCTAGAGGGTCACACACAATAGAACGAATCTTAAATAAGAGGACTATATTGGAATTTAGGGTCGAAGGACCTCAAAGGAATTTCTGAATGAATTCTGGGCTTCCTGGTCAACCGAGCGGCGCTTGGGTTGGACCAGGCGGGCGCCTGAATTAATTCTGAAAGAACTGGACCTTCTGGTCAAATGAGCGGGCGCCTGGGTTGGACCAGGCGGGCGCCTGGTATGCCGACAGAAAAATTCCTAATTCGATTAGGAAAGGTTTTTGGCACAAGTTACCTATTTGGAATAGGTCTTAATTGTGTATAAAAACCTCAATTCGGCCAGACCATATTTACTAGTGCTTTTGTGAGTCTCAAAGAGTTTGAGAGAGATTTTATTTTGTTCTAAGATATCATTGATTGAGGAACAAAATAATTCACAAATAAATTCCATATAGTTCTTTATTGAATTGTGAAAGTGTGTTTCATAATTATTGGTCTAGCAACCAAGATCAAGGAGCCTCTTGATATTCGTTCGAAGTGTGGACACTTCTAGAGGGTGAATTTTATCATCTACAAAGTTCGTGATTTTGTTCGTGATAAAGCTTCAAGTTTCTCCACCAAGACCGAAGAAAACTTTGATAGTCATCAAGGGTTATTTTTTCCTTTATTCACTATGTTGTATTTGATTTAATCATATGAACGGATCCATGGCTTTGGGTTTCTTAAAAAAATTTATTGCTATATTCCGCTGCGCATGTTACTTGGAAACCCAACAGTGGTATCAGAGCCCCGTTCATGTTGATTATTTCAATACCTTGATCATGTTATGTGTATATAAATTGTTTATGTGCCTAGCATGATATGAATATTGGAATATATGATGCTTATGTGTTTTGTGATTTTATGTGGTTTATTGTTTTGCAACTTTAATCGCACGATTCAATCGCAATAAAAATTATGGTGGATTCTGAATTATTTCGATTATTGATTTTTGATTGGATCAAAGTTTTAATAATCGGGGAAAAATAATTTTGAGACAAAATTTTCGAACTTTAAAAAATTGTGTACCATTCTGACCATTCAGGCGCCCGCTCGCTGAAGACCAGGCGGGCGCTCGCTGGTCAAAATTTGTTCTGATTTTGGTTAAAATCTGAATATGGAATTTTCGATAAATTCAACAAAACCAGTAACGGAACCAGTCCAGACTTGCTGATCTGGAATGGGTTTTGGGTAGTTTGTTTGTGTGTGGATTTTGGGGTTTGATTTTCCTATTTGTTTTAGTCTTGTGATTCCTAGATTGGTTCAAGTTTTGGATGGCTAATCTGCGTTCATCGAGATTGTGTTTCCCAAAATTGATCGCAATCAAAGTTTCAAAGATAAAACGAAGTTAGAATTATGAAGAGTTCATAATTGCTAAAATTGAGAAACAAAGGTTCTTGATTCAATGATTGGAGATCCATGTGGAATTGTGAATGCAATTGACCTACGTTCATCGAGACCATCTATTGCTTAGTTTCGGCCACATGGACTACTTTCTTGGTTCTTGAATTAGTGCGGGATTGTGGTTGCCTGATGGCTTAGTTCGACCGCACGTCTTGTTGTCTTGATTTGGAGATAATAACCAAAGTTGAAATAGTCTCATCCTCATAATTATAGAGAAACTAATGACACATAAATATCATGCTTAAATTAATGGGATTAATTTAGTGGCTAAACTTGATGTGTAACATGTTTATATTATGTGCTCATAAATGTGTTATATGCTATATGTGATGAACCTTCAAAGAAAGTTTTAAGTCCTTCTTTGCCATGCCATGATTAAAACACTTGTTTATACATGGGTAATCTTGATGTGGGTTCGCCTCCGCGAGGTGCATTAATCTTATTCATGTATGAGCAAGATGAGGTACATTAATTTAATGTGGGCTTGCCTCCGCAAGGTGCATTAAATTGAATGGTTCCTATGCGTTTAAAATGGTTGGACTTAATTAGGCGTTAAAAGAGTTTTGGGCCTAGGCAAAAGATGAGATTAAACATGCTTTGGAAATTGGATTTCTCAAAGAATCTCATAAAAGGATCTAAGAATCATATGGGATATGATTGACATGATTGTCTACCTAATTAATTTATTTTTGAGCAGTCTGCCTCCGTGGACTCAAAAG
Source organism: Campanula takesimana (assembly GCA_026119855.1). Lineage (NCBI taxonomy): Eukaryota > Viridiplantae > Streptophyta > Magnoliopsida > Asterales > Campanulaceae > Campanula > Campanula takesimana. Next base: position 686,479 of record JAOWBW010000480.1, on the reverse strand, counting down.
TTAAATTAAAGTTGGATCTTAGCCCAATTAAATTATATTATACATTGGATGTATATGAAGGTTATATAATTTAGTGGGAGTTTTTTGTTTGAAAAATACATTATTTATCTCTTTAATGAAAACCGGTACTTATTAAATTTTGGAAATTTTGCATATTTGTAGATAATGACTAATAACACTCAATCAATGTCGTTGCGATCGATCCTTGAGAAGGATAAGCTCGAAGAGAATGGTACTAACTTTATGGATTGGATCCGTAGCATAAGAATCGTTCTTAGGCAAGAAGATAAGTTGTACATTCTCGATGGGCCTCTCCCTGCTGAACCACCGCCTACTGCCCCTAGGGCAGAAAGAGACAATTACAAGAAACATCGTAATGATTCTAGAGATGTAAGTTGTCTCATGCTTGCTGCTATGTGTTCAAAACTCCAACAAAGTTTGGAACATTTGGAAGCCTATGAGATAGGCGTGGAGTTGAGAACCATGTTTCAAGAGCAAGCTAGGCAAGAGAGGTACAAGACCATTGTTGCATTCACTAATAGTAAAATGAATGAAGGGCAACAAGTGAGTCCTCACTTTCTTAAAATGAAAGGTTATGTAGAACACCTTGAGAAACTTGGCTATCCAATCCCATTGGAGCTAGCCACGGATCTCATTCTTAATTCATTGCCTAAAAGTTATAATCAGTTTGTGATGAATTATAACATGCATGGAATGGATAAGAATCTCTCTGAGTTGCATGGGATGCTCAAAACTGCAGAGATGAAAATTGTGGAGAAAGGTTCTCCCGTGCTCTTGGTTCATGATGGGAAGAAGGCTAGTGCCAAAGGAAAGGGTAAGAAAGTTGTCAAACCCAAAATAAGCAAGGCAAAGGTTGCCAAGGCTTCTGAGGCAAAACCCAATTCACAAAAGGATGCAATCTGTTTCCATTGTCAAGAAATTGGTCATTGGAAACGTAATTGCAAGGCTTTCTTGGAAGAGCAAAAGAAGAAGAAGGGCAGCAAGGCTGCGTCGACTTCAGGTATCTATATGATAGATATTCTCCTTTCTACCACTGATTCTTGGGTATTGGATACCGGATGTGGTTCTCACATTTGTCTAAATCTGCAGGGACTAAAGAATAGGAGACTGCTTAAAGAAGGTGAAGTAGATCTACGCGTGGGGAATGGAGCAAGAGTTGCTGCATTAGCCGTAGGGACTTATGAAGTCACTATAATTCTTGTTTTGAACAATTGTTATTATGTTCCGGATTTAAGCAAAAATATTATTTCAATTTCTTGTTTGGATAATGAAGGTTTTAAGTTTCTTATTGAGAATAAGAAATTTTCTATTTATTTAAATGATGTGCTTTATGGTATTGCTAATTCATTTAATGGCCTTTATATCTTGGATGTCAAGAATGAAAATAATGACAATGTCTATCATGTAAATAAGAAATCTAAACCTAATGATGTAAATCATACCTATTTATGGCATTGCCGTCTTGGTCATACTAATGAGAAGCGTATCTCAAAACTCCATGGGGACGGACTTTTAGGTTCATGTGACCTCGAGTCATATGATACTTGTGAGTCGTGTCTTCTTGGAAAAATGACTACGACACCTTTTACCAAGTTGGGTGAAAGGGCAAGCGACTTATTGGGGTTGATACATTCCGATGTATGCGGACCATTAAGTAGCAATGCTAGGGGAGGATTTCAATACTTCATAACCTTCACTGATGATTATAGCAGATTTGGGTATGTTTACCTAATGAAACATAAGAGTGAAGCATTTGAGATATTTAGAATATTTCAAAATGAAGTAGAAAAACAACTTGGCAAATGTATTAAAGCACTTCGATCAGATCATGGTGGTGAATACTTAAGTCAAGAATTTGATGATCATCTAAAGAATTGTGGAATAGTTTCACAATTGACTCCACCTGGAACACCACAATGGAATGGTGTGTCCGAGAGGAGGAATCGGACTTTGTTAGACATGGTTCGATCAATGATGAGTCAAGTTGATCTTCCAATATCCTTTTGGGGTTACGCCCTAGAAACCGCTGCTTTCACACTAAATTGTGTTCCAACTAAATCGGTTCAAAAGACTCCATATGAGATGTGGAGCGGAAAGAAGCCTTGTCTGTCTTTCATGAAGATTTGGGGTTGCGAAGCTTTTGTCAAAAGACTTGTCTCAGACAAACTTACACACAAATCTGATAAGTGTATTTTCGTGGGATATCCTAAGGAAACTAGAGGATATTACTTTTACAACCGTGAGGACAAGAAAGTGTTTGTTGCCCGAACTGGTGTCTTTCTAGAGAAAGAGTTTCTCTCCAAAGAAATCAGTGGGAGTAAAATAAATCTTGAAGAAATTCGAGACCTAGAAAATAACATTGAACCAATAGTGGAACAAGAACAAGAACCACAAGGAGTTGTGGAACCTGTTCAAAATTCACAAGCAACTCGCAGATCTAGTAGGTTACGATCTGAGCCCGAGAGATATGGATTTCTCGTAACGGATAGTAATGAGGTAGAAATCATTGAGAATGATGAACCGTCAACCTACCAAGAGGCGATGTCTTCTCCTGATTCGGACAAGTGGCTTGGAGCCATGGAATCCGAATTGCAATCCATGCAAGACAATCAAGTTTGGAATTTGATTGATGCGCCCGAAGGTGTAAAAACCATAGGATGCAAATGGGTCTTCAAGAAGAAGACTGACATGGATGGGAAGGTGCATACTTATAAAGCTAGGCTTGTAGCGAAAGGTTATAGGCAAGTTCATGGTATTGACTATGATGAGACCTTTTCACCCGTAGGAATGATCAAGTCTATAAGAATTTTGCTTGCCATTGCCGCATATCATGACTATGAAATATGGAAGATGGACGTCAAAACCACTTTCCTGAATGGAAAACTCCAAGAGGATGTGTATATGACGCAACCAGAAGGTTTTGAACAAGATTCTAAAGTATGCAAATTGCAGAGATCCATCTATGGATTGAAGCAAGCTTCTAGGAGTTGGAATCTCCGTTTTGATGAATCGGTCAAAGAGTTTGGTTTCATCAAGAAGGAAGATGAGCCTTGTGTATACAACAAGATTAGTGGGATCATAGTGCTATTCCTTATTTTATACGTGGATGACATATTACTCATTGGAAACGACATTCCTACACTTCAGTCTGTGAAGACTTGGTTAAGAAAGTGCTTCGCAATGAAAGATATGGGTGAAGCCGCATATATACTTGGCATTAAGATCTATAGAGACAGATCAAGGAGGCTACTTGGTTTAAGCCAAAGTACATACATTGACAAGGTCATTAGAAGATTCCGTATGGAAAATTCTAAGAGAGGCACCTTGCCCGTGTTACATGGAGTTTCTCTAAGCAAGACTCAATGTCCTAAGACAAACGATGAGCGTGAGAAAATGAATGATGTTCCATATGCTTCGGCAATTGGGTCCATCATGTATGCCATGATTTGTACTAGGCCGGATGTATCTTATGCTTTAAGCATGACAAGCAGATACCAATCCGACCCTGGCGAAAATCACTGGATAGCTGTAAAAGCGATTCTTAAGTACTTGAGAAGAACTAAAGACTTGTTTTTGGTCTATGGAGGAATGGAAGATGATCTCGTTGTAAATGCTTACACGGATGCAAGTTTCCAAACCGACAAAGATGATAGCCGATCGCAATCGGGTTTTGTGTTTATGTTAAATGGTGGAGCTGTAAGCTGGAAGAGTTCCAAGCAAAGTACAACCGCTGATTCTATAACAGAAGCTAAGTATATTGCTGCATCGGATGCTGTAAAGGAAGCTGTTTGGATTAAGAAGTTCATAACTGAACTTGAAGTGGTTCCTAGTATTGCTAATCCAATAGACCTTTATTGCGATAATAATGGTGCTATTGCTCAAGCAAAGGAACCAAGAGCACATCAGAAATCCAAACACATACTTAGGAGTTTTCATATCATTCGAGAGATCGTTGATAGGGGAGACGTAAATATATGCAGAGTACCTACTGATGACAATGTTGCGGACCCGCTAACAAAGGGACTTCCACAAGCTAAACATGATGGTCATGTTAGGTCCATGGGTATTAGATACATGGGAGATTGGGCCTAGGGCAAGTGGGAGATTGTTGGTAGTGGTGCCCTAGGCACGTTTAATAAACGTTGTAATTGTTATCATTATTTCATATCAATAAAGAGATGTTTTGATTATTATTGTTGTTCATGTTTACTTATAATAATCCCCGTCCCTAATACTTATTAATCACTAGTATAAAGGCTAAATGATCATGAGATGATCATGTTAGATTTATGGGTACTTGTTTGGAACAAGGTACTGGACATGACCCGCTGTATGAGATTTATGTCATGGTCTATGTCATACATATATCTCATATTAGTTATGTCATTCGAATCCTTAGACATGAAGTTATTATAGTCTTCCACTTGATGAACATTGTGTTTGACAAATTCAAACGCTACCTTAACACGGTAGTTATAAAGGGTATGATTGGCATAATCGGATTCCCGTTGGAAGAATAATAAGCTAAATGGATTTGTCCCTCCACGGAGAGATGTCAAGCTTGGACCCCTCGAAGGAATGATGTTGATGAAATGTTCGGCCGGACTCAAATGGATTGATTGGATCAATAGCATTTGAATTATCAACATATTCGGAATCGAGAAAGTATTGAACATGACAAGTTGACTGTTTGACCATGACTTGTGTTCAAAGACATCGTGGACAAAGGGATTGTGACATATTCTAAAGGAATGCGAACTTGTATCTAGTTATACTATTTGGGTAGGTATGACGGTTTGCTAGAACCTAATCATGTCTTATGGGATCATGTTTGAGCCCATTTCCAACTTAGTATAATCCTAGAGGGTCACACACAATTGAACGAATCTTAAATAAGAGGACTATATTGGAATTTAGGGTCGAAGGACCTCAAAGGAATTTCTGAATGAATTCTGGGCTTCCTGGTCAACGAGCGGGCGCTTGGGTTGGACCAGGCGGGCGCCTGAATTAATTCTGAAAGAACTGGACCTTCTGGTCAAATGAGCGGGCGCCTGGGTTGGACCAGGCGGGCGCCCGGTATGCCGACAGAAAAATTCCTAATTCGATTAGGAAAGGTTTTTGGCACAAGGTACCTATTTGGAATAGGTCTTAATTGTGTATAAAAACCCCAATTCGGCCAGACCATATTTACTAGTGCTTTTGTGAGTCTCAAAGAGTTTGAGAGAGATTTTATTTTGTTCTATGATATCATTGATTGAGGAACAAAATAATTCACAAATAAATTCCATATAGTTCTTTATTGAATTGTGAAAGTGTGTTTCATAATTATTGGTCTAGCAACCAAGATCAAGGAGCCTCTTGATATTCGTTCGAAGTGTGGACACCGCTAGAGGGTGAATTTTATCATCTACAAAGTTCGTGATTTTGTTCGTGATAAAGCTTCAAGTTTCTCCACCAAGACCGAAGAAAACTTTGATAGTCATCAAGGGTTATTTTTCCTTTATTCACTATGTTGTATTTGATTTAATCATATGAACGGATCCATGGCTTTGGGTTTCTTAAAAAAATTATTGCTATATTCCGCTGCGCATGTTACTTGGAAACCCAACAATATAAGCCTCCCAGTCACTCTGAATGAAATCCAAGAGAATTCCTCTTAAAGAATAAGACCATGGTCTGTGAGAAATAGGAGCCTCGGGAATGGCCATCAACCTTTCCCTCAACCACAAAGTGAGTAAGGCAGGGCTACCGCTACGCATGAAGCCGTCTCCCAAAGCTAAGAGGTCCATGCCATGAAGGGTTTCGCCCAAGATCAAGGGGACGATATCCTTCCCCGCATGACACTCCTCAAGGACACTCAGTAAAACCCTATGACAAGTACCTTTGGACCCAACCATATAGAAAAAGGCAAGAATGCACGAACCAAAAGCATTCCAAGAAGCTTCATCCGTGCGATCCATAAACTTCTCGGGGAGATCTGAAATGTCAATAAAAGTGTGATTAAGGACCATGCATTGGGCCTCTTCCAAAGGAATGTCGAGGAGAGAGACCAGCCTTTCGACACACATGGTGTCATCACCGAGGGGAGAGCAATGACCTCCGTGTCCACGCCAGCCACCAAAGCCTTGAAATCCTCATAGGTTAGAGTGATTTCGTTGTAGGAGAAGCAATATACATGTCTCCTGACATCCCAAAAGGACGCAGCGGATCTTAATAGCTCAAGATCCGGGATGAACTCCTTAAGAGACCACAAAGATTGGAGACCAAATTTGGACCAGAAAACTCCCTTGTGACTCCTCATATGGTACCGCATCCAAAGCCTAAGGTTTCCCTCAAAGCATTCTTGAAGGATTCTGGACAATTTTGGTGGTTTTTCCATGAGAAAAGGCTCCATAGAAGAGAAAGCTTTCGAAATGAAGATGATGAACTTCAGACTGTGGCATTTAAGAAGATGACCAGGCCTGGAACGAAATTGAATGAAAAAGGAGTGTCTCCTCCACTAGCCGTACGGCTACTTTAGCCCTGCCAAAATTAATGATTTCCTTTGTGGTCCTACCCATTCAAAGCCCCCTATCATAAATACCCCCGAAAAATGCCCCTCTTGGCTCATGCGACTTGAATTGAACCTCGAAAAAATAGGTTCCCAATGAAAATGAAATCGGGCAGTCCCTAGATGGACGTAAGACCAGCTCTTTGATTTGACCCGGTCGTACTTCGTAAGCCCACCCAGGTTAAGAATGTAATTTGACCCGGCCGTACTTCGTAAGCCCAGGTTAAGAATGTAATTTGACCCGGCCGTACTTCGTAAGCCCAGTTTAAGAATGTAATTTGACCCGGACGTACTTCGTAAGCCCAGGTTAAGAATGTAATTTGACCCGGTCGTACTTCGTAAGCCCAGGTTAAGAATGTAATTTAGCCCGACTGTACTTCGTAAGCCCAGGTTAAGAATGTGATTTGAACCGGTCGTACTTCGTAAGCCCAGGTTAAGAATGTAATTTGACCCGGCCGTACTTCGTAAGCCCAGGTTAAGAATGTAATTTGACCCGGCCATACTTTGTAAGCCCATGTTAAGAATGTAATTTGACCTGGCCGTACTTCGTAAGCCCAGGTTGAAAAAGTGATTTAGCCCGGGCGTACTTCGTAAGCCCAGGTTAAGAATGTGATTTGACCCGGCCGTACTTCGTAAGCCCAGGTTAAGAGTTTGAAATTTAACCCGGCCGTGCTTCGTAAGTCCAGGTTAAGAGTTCGAATTTGGAAAATTAACGTGGCCGTTCTTCGTAAGTCCAGCTAAAAATATAAAAAATTGTCCTTTGGCCGTCCGGCGTGACGTAAGACCATTAGGTTTTGTGAGAATGTACTTTGGCCGTCCGTCGTGACGTAAGACCATTAGGTTCTGCGAGATTCGTCCTTTGGCAGTCCGGAATGACATAAGTCCATTAGGCTCCGTGAGATTCGTCCTTGGCCGTCCGGCGTGACGTAAGACCATTGGATTTTGTTGACCCGACCGTAATTCGTAAGTCCAGGGTAGAAAGTGAAATCGTGAAAGTCCCGGCTGTACCTCGTAAGTCCAGGATGAAAGTTAAGATGTTATCGCCTCGGCAGCCCTTAGTAGGGCGTAAGACCAGTATAGTCATGATTAGGTTAGGAAAACCTTTGTCCCCAAGAGTGGCCAGGTTAGATAAAACCTATCAATGTGTCTCAGCGGTCCTTAGTCGGATGTAAGACCAGTTATCCTCGAGTCGACCCTCTCCTGATAGAGCCAAGTCGATCGAGTCTAGCCTCTGAGCCATGCCCATTATTTGAGCCTCTGAGCCATGCCTATTCCTTGAGTCGACCCTCTCCGATAGAGCCAAGTCGATCGAATCTAGCCTCTGAGCCATGCCCATTATTTGAGCCTCTGAGCCATGCCAACCCCCTTAGTCAACCCTCTCCGAATAGAACCAAGTTGACCAAGTCCGCCCTTTGAGCCATGCCTGTTTAGGAAGGGATGAATGAATATCCACCTAAGGCCAATAGGTTTGAGTAGCCTTAGAATCTCTCACCCGAACTACGTTAGGCTTGATTCCCTCTAATAGGGATACGTAGGAATCCTATACCTCTAGGTCCAGCCATGGAACAAATTGGCCAAGCCGTCCTCCCATCGGATTGGGATGCTTATAGGTTTGAGTAGCCTTAGAATCTCTCACCCAAATCGGCTATGCCGTCCTCCCATCAAAATGGGATGCTTATAGGTTTGAGTAGCCTTGAAATCTCTCACCCAAATCGGCCAAGCTGTCCTCCCATCAGATTGGGATGCTTGTTTTGTCGACAACCCCGCTTTCTTCAAAAACGATGTTGCCGAGGGGCTTGTAAGTACCCCAATATGAAATTGACCAACTTTAGAGGAATTCTTGGTACCATTTAGGGATAAACCAATGGGCCAGGACCTCACTAGGATAAATCTGATATTCCAGGACTGAACTGGAATTAAACTTAGAAAAATCCAGAAGCTCGCCAAGTCGAGTCGTACGGATGGTTTGGCGCATGAGGTCCCTAGCCATACGGCTATGTTGGCACCCTCAGCCTCTATAAACTGAACCCCATGCTGATCATTTCAGGGGGGAGAAAACGTTTTGAGAGTTGTTACTCTGCCAGTTTGAGAGCAGAAAGTGAGTGATACACATATTTGAGTGAAAAGAGAGGAAAATAGGCATAACCATCATAGGTGAAGCCTCCTTCTCCCCATCTTCTTCTTGTTCTTGCAAAGTCTTGTCCATTTCAAGCACTTTACATTTCTTGCAAGTCTTGTCCATTTTCAAGCATTATATCATATATTATAAAGTCTTGGCCTTCCAAGCTACATATATTATGATTATATATGTATATGATCCAAATCATGAGGTGATTCAAGGTCCCCTTCATACCTAGTGTGTGATTTATGGGATAAAACCTAGGATGATCATGATTTGTTAAATTTCATGTTGATCTTTATGTTATATTTTTGACCCTAAGGGTTTAATCTTGTATAATAAGTCCATTTTGATGGCAAAGTTTCAATCTTTATCCACTAAAATGGTCATTTTGGTCTAAATGCCATGTTCATCAACTTTTCATAAATCTCTCCAATGATTGCCTTTGATCACACCTAAATCTTTGTTTTTGGGGTTCCTTTGATGATCAAAGTGCATAGGAATGAACTTTCCAAAGTTTTTTTGTTAATCATAAACTGGAAATCAACATTCCAGTCCAGTTTCAGCAAAGATACTCTGTTTTAACTGAAACTGGACTGTTTTCTGATAAACTGTAAAAATGCCCTGGAGAGCCCTCCCCATCCGTACGGCTACTTTGGCCAGGGAGGGCATTTTCCAGTTTCTTCCTTTTCTGACCAGAAAGTTTGCAAAATAAACCTTTTCTGTTAAATAATTAACTGGTTTTGCCAAAACAGTCAGTTTCTCCCATTTTGAAAACACACACACACACATGCACTTTCGTTAACTAACATTAGGGAAACTCGGTCCTATCTGAGGCGACTTGGGTGACGTGAAACTCTTCCCAAAGTGTAACCTGACCTCCGAACTAATAGAATCTCTAACTTTTTCTTTTGTTGGGTTAAATAATTAACAAAAGTGGCGACTCCGTTATGTTTTGTGAGATAACCGTGTTCGGCTTTATCGCCCCAAAACTCGTCGCGATCCTCCGCACGGGGGCGGGATCCTTACAGCTGGTTATAACGCACGACCGTGCTAGGCACGGCCGTGCTGATTATAAAGCATGACCGTGCCAATAATCAGCGAAAAGATGGCATTGTCGACCCTATTGGCACGACCGTGCCAGATAGAGGGCACAACCGTACCAGATTTCCTATGCCAGAAATTATTACCTTAAATTGGGTGACGGGATTTAGGAATCCTAGGTCATTAAGGGTTAATAACTAGGACCTATATAAAGACTTTTTCACCAGCCATTAAGGTTAATTAACCTAGTTCATTGAGAGAACAATATTTTTGATTGGTGATTTGGAATCTAAGATCAAAAATTCATAATTCCATATAGTCAATATAATTGTGAAAGTGTGTTTCATAATTTTGGTCTAGCAACCAAGATCAAGTGCTCTTGATATTCGTTCGAGGTGTAGATACCGCTAGAGGGTGAAGCTTATCATCTTCGAAGTTCGTGTTCTTACTTTCTCCGTGATCAAGCTTCAAGTCTCCACCAAGATCAAAGGTTAAAATTCAAAGTCATCAAGGGTTAGTATTCTAGTATTCATACTGTATGTATTTGATATAATCATATGAACGGATCTATGGCTTTGGGTTTCATAAAAAATTTTAAATGCTTAATTCCGCTACGCATGTTACTACGAAACCCAACAAATGTGGCTAAACATGTTCCCTAGAAGGATGCAATTTGTTTCCACTGCAATGAGATTGGTCATTGGAAACGGAATTGCAAGGTTTACAAGGAAGAGTTAAAGAAGAAGAAGGGCATCTACTTCAGGTATCTATGTTATAGATATTCTACTTTCTACTTCTAGTTCCTGGGTACTAGATACCGGATGTGGATCTCACATTTGTTTAAATGTGCAGGAACTAAGGAATAGAAGGCTACTCAAAGATGGTGAAATGGACCTATGCGTGAGGAATGGAGCAAGAGTTGCTGCATTAGCCGTAAGAACATATGATGTCATCTTACCTAGCGGATTAAGTCTTGTTTTGAACAATTGTTATTACGTTCCGAATTTGAGTAGAAATATTATTTCAGTTTCTTGTTTGGATAATGAAGGTTATAGTTTTCTTATTAAAAATAAAAAGTTATCTATTTATTTAAATTATATGCTTTATTGTACTGCATGTTCATTTAATGGCCTTTATGTTCTTTATATTGAAATTAGAAATAATGAGAATTTTTGTAATGTAAATAAGAAATCCAAACCTAATGATGTAAATCATACTTGTTTGTGGCATTGCCGTCTTGGTCATATTAATGAGAAGTGTATCTCAAAACTCCATGGGGACGGACTTTTAGATTCACATGATTTTGAATCATACGAAACTTGTGAGTCTTGTCTACTTGGAAAGATGACAAAGACACCTTTTACTAAGAGTAGTGAAATGGCTAGTGACTTATTGGGACTCATACATACTGATGTGTGTGGACCAATGAGCAGCAGTGCTAAGGGAGGATATCAATACTTCATAACATTCACTGATGATTTTAGTAGATATGGCTATGTCTACTTAATGAAACATAAGAGTGAATCGTTTGAGATATTTAGAATATTTCAAAATGAAGTACAGAATCAACTTGGAAAAACTATTAAAGCACTTCGATCTAATCGTGGTGGAGAATATTTAAGCCAAGAATTTGACAATCATCTTAAAGATTGTGGAATTGTTTCACAATTAACTCCACCCAGAACACCACAATAGAATGGTGTGTCTGAGCGGAGAAATAGGACTTTATTAGATATGGTCCTCTCCATGATGAGTCAAGTTGATCTTCCTTTATCATTTTTGGGGACATGCACTAGAAACTGCTGCTCTTACACTAAAAATGTTCCAACAAAATCTGTTCCAAAGACACCATATGAGATGTGGAAAGGAAAGAAGCCTAATGTTTCTTTTATGTAGATTTGGGGTTGCGAGGCATATGTCAAGAGGCTTATCTCTGACAAACTCGCACACAAGTCTGATAAATGTATTTCCGTGGGATATCCTAAGGAAACTAAAGGATACTACTTTTACAACCGCGCGGACAACAAAGTGTTTGTTGCACGAGATGGTGATTTTCTAGAGAAAGAGTTTCTCTCTAAAAGAACTAGTGGGAGTAAAATTAGTCTTGAAGAGGTTCAAGAACCCGGAAATTACATGGAACAAAATGTTGGATCTGAACAAGTTTCACAAGGAGTTGTGGAAGCTATTCAGAATACTCAAGTTCCTCGCAGAACTGGTAGGATGCGATATGAACCTGAGAGATATGGATTTCTCATGACGGATAGCAATGAAGTGGAAGTCATAGTTGATGATGAACCTACTTCCTACCAAGAAGCGATGTCCGCTCCTGATTCAGATAAATGGCTTGGAGCCATGGAATCCGAAATTAAGTCCATGTATGATAATCAAGTTTAGAACTTGATTGATGCACCCGAAGGTGTAAAAACCATAGGATGCAAGTGGGTTTTCAAAAAGAAAACTGACATGGATGGAAAGGTGCATACTTATAAAGCTAGACTTGTAGCGAAAGGCTATAGGCAGATTCATGGTATTGATTATGATGAAACCTTTGTTGGTGTTGGTGCCCTAGGCACGTTTAATAAACGTTGTAATTGTTATCATTTATTTCATATTAATAAAGAGATGTTTTGATTATTATTGTTGTTCATATTTACTTATAATAATCTCCATCCCTAGTACTTGTTAAACACTAGTATAAAGGCTAAATGATCATGGGATGATCATGTTAGATTTATGGGTACTTGTTTGGAACAAGGTACTGGACATGACCCGCTGTATGATATTTATGTCATGGTCTATATCGTACATATATCTCATATTAGTTATGTCATTTGAATCCTTAGACATGAAGTTATTATAGTCTTCCACTTGATGAACATTATGTTTGACATATTCAAACGCTACCTTTAACCGGGTAGTTATAAAAGGTATGATTGGCATAATCAGATTCATGTAGGGAAGAATAATAAGCTTATATGGATTTGTTCCTCCTCGGAGAGATGTCAAGCTTGGGCCTCTCGTAGGAATGATGTTGATGAAAATGTTCGGCCGGACTGAAATGAATTGATTGGATAAATGTCATTTGTATTATCAACATATTCGGAATCGAGAAAGTATTGAACCAAACAAGTTGACTTGTTGACCATGACTTGTGTTCAATGACATCATGGACAAAGGGATTGTGACATGTTCTAAAAGGAATGCGAACTTTTATCTAGTTGCACTGTTTGGGTAGGTATGACGGTTTGCTAGAACCTAATCATATCGTATGGGTTCATGTTTGGACTCATTGCCAACATAGTGTAATCCTAGAGGGTCACACACAAATAGAACGAATCCCAAAGGACTGAATTAGAATTATGAATATTTGAGCCTTTTTTGGTCTGGCACAACTGTGCCGATTATAGGGCACGACCGTGCCAATAATCGGCATAAGGGAAGCATGGCTCAAACCTGGTGGCACGACCGTGCTGGTTATAACGCACAACCATGCTAGGCACGGCCGTGCTGATTATAAAGCACGACTATGCCAATAATCATCGAAAAATGGCATTGTCGACCCTATTAGCACGACCGTGCCAGATAGAGGGCACGACCGTGCCAGATTTCCTGTGCCAGAAATTATTACCTTAAATTGGGTGACGGGATTTAAGAATCCTAGGTCATTAAGGGTTAATGACTAGGACCTATATAAAGTCTTTTTCACCAGCCATTAAGGTTAATTAACCTAGTTCATTGAGAGAACAATATTCTTGATTAGTGATTTGGAATCTAAGATCAAGAATCCATAATTCCATGTAGTCAATATCATTGTGAAAGTGTGTTTCATAATTTTGGTCTAGCAACCAAGATCAAGTGCTCTTGATATTCGTTCGAGGTGTGGATACCGCTAGAGGGTGAAGCTAATCATCTTCGAAGTTCGTGTTCTTGCTTTCTCCGTAATCAAGCTTCAAGTCTCCACCAAGATCAAAGGTTAAAATTCAAAGTCATCAAGGGTTAGTATTATAGTATTCATATTGTATGTATTTGATATAATCATATGAACGGATCTATGGCTTTGGGTTTCATGAAAAATTTTAAATGCTTAATTCCGCTGCGCATGTTACTACGAAACCCAACAGTGGTATCAGAGCACCGTTCATGTTGATTATTTCAATACTAGATCATGTTGTGTGTATATAAATTGCTTGTTTATGTGCCTAGCATGATATGAATATTGGATTATGATGTTTATGTGATTATATGCGTTTATGTGGTTTACTGTTTTATAAACTTTAATCGCACTATTCAATCGCAATAAAAATTATGGTGGATTTAAAATTGTTTGGGTTATCAATTTTGATTGGATCAAAGATTTGATAATTCTAGGATTCATGAATTGTTCATTCTAAGTTTTTGATGATCATGGTGATTGGATCACCAAGAACATCAAATCCTAATTGAATCGGGAAAAACAATTTTGAGACAAAATTTGGAACTTTAAAGATTTATTGATTTTTCGTAGAGGTCCGACCGGACCTACGCCTTGACCCAGCCGGACCTAAGGTTTTGGCGCGGGGGTGGGGCTTAGGGTTTAGGTGTGGATCTTGGGTTTAATTTTCCTATTTGTTTTAGTCTTGTGATTCCAAGGTTGGATCAAGGTTTGGATGGCTAATCTACGTTCATCGAGATTGTGTTTCCCAAACTTGATCGCAAATCAAAGATTCAAAGATAAAACGAAGTTAGTATTATGAAGAGTTCATAATTGCTAAAACTGAGAAACAAATTTTTTGATTCAAAGATTGGAGATCCATGTGGAATTGTGGATGCAATTGGCCTACATTCATCGAGACCATCTATTGCTTATTTTCGGCCACATGGACTATTTTCTTGGTTTCTTGAATTAGTGTGGAATTATGGTTGCCTTATGGCTTAGTTCGGCCGCACTTCTTGTTGTCTTGATTTGGAGATGATAACCAAAGTTCAAAGAGTCCCATCCTCATAATTATAGAGAAACTAATGACACATAAATATTATGCTTAAATTAATGATGATTAATTTAGTAGCTAAACTTGATGTGTAACATGTTTATATTATGTGCTCATAAATGTGTTATATGTTATATGTGATAAACATTCAAGAAAGTTTTAAGTCCTTTTAGTCATGCCATGATTAAAACACTTGTTAGTATATGGATAATTTCAGTGTAGATTCGCCCTAGCGAGGTGCATTAACTTTATTCATGTATGAGCAAGATAGATAATGTGGGCACGCCCTAGCAAAGGCACATTAACTATACGCTTAAAATTGTTGGACTTAATTAGGCGTCAAAACAGTTTTGGGCCTAGGCAAAGATGAGATTAAACATGTTTTTTGAAATTGGATGTCTTAAAAAATCTCAGAAAAGGATCTAAGAGTCATATGGGTTATGATTGACATGATTGTCTACCTAATTAATTTGATTTTGTGTAATCCGCCTTAGCGGACTTGAAATTAAATTAAAGTTGGATCTTAGCCCATTTAAATTATATTATACATTGGATGTATAAAAAAGTTGTATAATTTAGTGGGAGTATTTTGAAAAATACATTATTTATTTCTTTAATGAAATTGGTACTTATTAAATTTTGAAATTTTTTGCATAATTGTAGATAATGACTACCAACACTCAGTCAATTTCGTTGCGATCGATCCTTGAAAAGGATAAGCTCCAAGAGAATGGTACGAACTTTATGGATTGGATCCGTAGCCTAAGAATAGTTCTTAGGCAAGAAGATAAGTTGTACATTCTCGATGGGCCTCTTCCTGTTGAACCCGAAGCCACTGCCCCTAGGGCAGAGAGAGATAGTTACAAGAAACATCGTAATGATTCTAGAGATGTAAGTTGTCTCATGCTTGCTACTATGTGCTAAAAACTCCAACAAATTTTGGAACATTTGGAAGCCTATGAGATAGGCGTGGAGTTAAGAGCCATGTTTCAAGAGCAAGCTAGGTAAGAGAGGTACAAGACCATTGTTTCATTCACTTCTTGCAAAATGAGTGAAGGGAAACAAGTGAGTCCTCACATGCTTAAAATGAAAGGCTATGTAGAGCATCTTGAGAAACTTGGCTATCCAATCCCATTGGAGCTAGCCACGGATCTCATTCTTAATTCATTGCCTAAATGTTATAATCAGTTTGTGATAAATTATAACATGCATGGAATGGATAAGAATCTCTCCGAGTTACATGGTATGCTTAAAACTGTGGAGATGAAGATTGTGCAGAAAGGTTCTCCTGTGCTCATGGTTCAAGATGGGAAGAAGGCTAGTGCCAAAGGAAAGGGTAAGAAAATTTTCAAACCCAAGATAAGCAAGGCAAAGGTTGCCAAGGCTCCAGAGGCAAAACCCGATTCACAAAAGGATGCAATTTGTTTCCATTGTCAAGAAATTGGTCATTGGAAACGTAATTGCAAGGCTTTTAAGGAAGAGCAAAAGAAGAAGAAGAGCAGTGGGACTGCGTCAACTTCAGGTATCTATATGATAGATATTCTCCTTTCTACCACTGATTCTTGGGTATTGGATACCGGATGTGGTTCTCACATTTGTTTAAATGTGCAGGGACTAAAGAATATGATACTGCTTAAAGAGGGTGAAGTAGACCTACGCGTGGGGAATGGAGCAACAGTTGCTGCATTAGCCGTAGGGAGTTATGAAGTCACTTTACCTTCCGGTTTAATACTTGTTTTGAACAATTGCTATTATGTACCGTATTTAAGTAGAAATATTATTTCAATTTCTTGTTTGGATAATGAAGGTTTTAAGTTTTTATTGAGAATAAGAGATTTTCTATTTATTTAAATGATGTACTTTATGGTATTGCAAATTCATTTAATGGCCTTTATATCTTGGACGTCAAGAATGAAAATAATGACAATGTCTATCATGTAAATAAGAAATCTAAACCTAGTGATGTAAATCATACTTATTTGTGGCATTGTCGTCTTGGTCATATTAATGAGAAGCGTATCTCAAAACTCCATGGGGACGGTCTTTTTGGGTTCATATGATCTTGAGTCATATGATACTTGCGAGTCGTGTCTTCTTGGAAAAATGACTAAGACACCTTTTACCAAGATAGGTGAAAGGGCAAGCGACATATTGGGGTTGATACATTCCGATATATGCGGACCACTAAGTAGCAATGCTAGGGGAGGATTTCAATACTTCATAACTTTCACTGATGATTATAGTTGATTTGGGTATGTTTACCTAATGAAACATAAAAGTGAAGCATTAGAGATATTTAGAATATTTCAAAATGAAGTAGAAAAACAACTTGGCAAATGTATTAAAGCACTTCGATCGGATCGAGGTGGAGAATACTTGAGTCATGAATTCGATGATCATCTAAAGAATTGTGGAATAATTTCACAATTGACTCCACCCAGAACACCACAATGGAATGGTGTGTCTGAGAGGAGGAATCAAACTTTGTTGGACATGGTTCGATCAATGATGAAGTCGAGTTAATCTTCCTTTATCTTTTTGGGGTTATGCTCTAGAAACCGCTGCTCTCACACTAAATCAAGTTACAACTAAATCGGTTCAAAAGACTCCATATGAGATGTGGAGCGGAATGAAACCTATTTTGTCTTTCATGAGGATTTGGGGTTGCGAAGCTTTTGTCAAAAGACTTGTCTCCGACAAGCTAGCACACAAATCAGATAAATATATTTTCGTGGGGGTATCCTAAGAAACTAGAGGATATTACTTTACAACCGAGAGGACAACAAGGTGTTTGTTGCCCGAACTGGTGTCTTTCTAGAGAAACAGTTTCTCTCTAAAGAAATCAGTGGGAGTAAAATAAATCTCGAAGAGGTTTGAGACACAGAAAATGACATTGAACCGATATTGGAACAAGAACAAGAACCACAAGGAGTTGTGGAACCTGTTCAAAATACACAAGTAACTCGCAGATCTGGTAGGTTACGATCCGAGCCCGAGAGATATGGTTTTCTCGTAACGGATAGTAATGAGGTGGAGATCATTGATAATTATGAACCGACCACTTACCAAGAGGCGATGTCTTCTCCTGATTTGGACAAGTGGCTTGGAGCCATGGAATCCGAATTGCAATCCATGCAAGATAATCAAGTTTGGAACTTAATTGATGCACCCGAAGGTGTAAAAACCATAGGATACAAATGGGTCTTCAAGAAGAAGACTGACATGGATGGGAAGGTGCATACTTACAAAGCTAGGCTTGTAGCGAAAGGTTATAGGTTATAGGCAAGTTCATGGTACTGACTATGATGAAACCTTTTCACCCGTAGTAATGATCAAGTCTATAAGAATTCTGCTTGACAGATCGAACCCAGGCCTCAGTAACGACTCCGACCGCCGACCAGATTCGACCTTCTCACCACTTTCTATTGCATAATTTCACCTTCTTCAATCTACTCCTTCAACTACCATCACAATGAACGCCGCCACCGCCTTCATCCAATCACCATTATCAACAAATCAAACAAAACCCATTTTAATAGCAAAACCACCCATTAATTATCACAATTAAAATTTAAAGGACAAAACCAACCCAAAATTCAGAATTAAAGCCTTCTATCAAACTAAAATTTGAAAATTTGAAAATGTTGAAACAGAGAGATGAGAACAGATCTGGGCACAAATAGAAACGAAAAAAAAAATCAAATTTTTTACCCTATTTGAAAACCCATCAACTGACGAATGGATCTGGAGAAAGAGAGAAACAGACACAATCGACTCATCGGCGATTATGGTGGGAAGAGAAACAGACAATGTGTTCGCAAACTGGGTTTTGAGCGGAGGTGTGGGGGAATGACGGGGTGAGATCTAGAGTGGGAACCGACGCTGAGAGGAAGGAGTAGGAGGTTGGGGCGGCTGCTTTGATGAATACAAAGGGGCGATGTGGGGAGGAGAGACGGCGGCGGGCATGTGAGTAGGAGATGGTGTGGGTTTTGCGAGAGAGGGAGGGTGACATGTAAGGAAGGGGTGAAGTGGGAGGTTGCAGCCGGCTGTAGGGTAGGATGTGGATGGGTGGTGATGAATGGGCATAATTCATGGTTGAAGGGCGGAAGGTGGTGTTTGGGGAGGTAAAGGGATGGCTGGGAAAGGGTGTGTAGGAATAGGACAGTAGTAATGTTCTTATTAATTGGAAAACTTAAATTTATTTATAATTTATTATGTTCATATAATAAAATTTAAATTTATTTATAATTTTCTTTATTTTAAATTTATTATTTAGAAAATAATCTAAATCCTTTTATATTTAATATAGCTATTAGATTAATTTGTTTAATAATTTTGATTTTTTTAATAAATTTATTTTATATATGATAATTAATTATTTAATTATATACTTGATTATTTAGAAAAATGATTATTTTTTTAGAAAAAATATTTATTTCATTTTTAAACCTTTTGAGTTTCAAAAATTTCACTAAAACCCTTACTATGTTGGCAAGAAATAAACCTTGATCTTAGTTAGTAAGGGTTTTGAAGCCCTTACCTACGTAGGTCGCCTGTCAAGGTTTTCCCTTACCTTTCATCTGTTTTGAAACTCATGTTTCAGAACGGATCCTTCTTTTATCGTCGACCCCACATTGCCTTGCAAGAAGCGTCGAGGGGCTACTGTTAGTACCCGACCTGAAAATGAGTTTATTAGGGCTTTACCAAAAATACAAGGACTTTATAGGATATAGAAACCTTGTAAAGACTTGTCCCGGATTCCCGAAATACCTCATTTATGACAAAATCTATCAAAATAGGTAACTTATGGTTTCCTTAAAACCATGCAGAAACCCTAGCTTATTCAGCCAGCAGAATTGGCCACAAACCTTGCCATCAACCTTGGCCACGCGGCCAATCATGGCCATTGTCCCGGATGATCCTGACCGTCAGATCTGTGCCCCTTTAAGTCGGAAAACATTAAATTAAGCGAAGATCCTTGCCAACATAGGTAAGTTTTCTAGTTCTTGCATCCCCGATCACGTATGCACATGGCAGAAACGATTTCCGTCAAAACCTTAAAAATTGAAGCCCTGAACTAGCGGGAAAAAAAAACCGAGGCCCCTTTTAGACGGCCCCCCTGGAGTTCAGGCCCTAAATTGTCATTAACCCAAAAAAAAAACCTTCGATGGCAAGAACATTGCCTCCTTTCCAAAAATGTTTTCCTTAAAAAACTTTGATGGCAAGAACATTGCCTCATTCCCAAAAATGTTTTCCCAAAAAAGACTTCGATGGCAAGAACATTGCCTCATTTCCAAAAATATTTTCTAAAAAACTTCGATGGCAAGAATATTGCCTCATTTTCAAAAATGTTTTCCCAAAAAACCTCGAGGGCAAGAACATTACCTCATTTCGAAAACCTCGATGGCAAGAATATTGCCTCATTCCCAAAAATGTTTTCCCAAAAAAGACTTCGATGGCAAGAACATTGCCTCATTTCCAAAAATGTTTTCCAAAAAACTTCGATAGCAATAACATTGCCTCATTTCAAAAGCCTCGATGGTAAGAACATAGGCTCGTTTCCAAAAAAAAAATGTTTTCAAAAAAAAATTCGATTGCACGAATATTGCTACCCCTTCGATTGCAAGAATATTGCTACCCCCTCGATTGCAAGAACATTGCTACCCTTTCGATTGCAAGAATATTGTTACCCCCTCGATTGAAAGAATATTTCTTCCCTCAGAACTACGCCCCGACTTGATTCCCGAAAGGGATACGTAGGCAGCTTGAATAGGAGCTCAGTCACCAGTTTTCCAAAATCTAATCAGGTTACCTCAATCCCCAGCAACGAGAATTCGACTTCTCAATGCTAACCCCGGCTCAGAGATATATGTGATCTCACCAACGCATAAGCCGTTCATCCATTCCATTTCCCCCATAAACAATTCATCCATTCCAATCCCCAGCAAAGAGAATTCGTTTCTCAATGCTCCCCCGGCTCAGAGATGTATGTGATCTCGCCAATCCATAAGCCGTTCATCCATTCCATTGCCCCGCTAGAGAAGTCAACTTCTCAAATTTCATCCCCAGCGTCCACCTGAACTACGATTGGTCTGATTCTCGTAAGAGATACGTAGGAAACTTGGGAATCCAGGTTCGACCATACCTTTGTTTGCTTGCATGCTTGAGTAGAACTACGGAGGCTTGATTCCCGCGAGGGATACGTAGGAAGCCCTACCTTGGGTCCAGCCGTTAAACCCGAGACGAGATCGGTTGTCTCTTAGTGATCGTCGAATCCTCTTTACTTCATTAGTGAATTCGACGAGGGGCTCTGTAGACACCCCGATCTCGCACCCCCTAAAACCTACCCTTTAAATTGGTTTAAACTTGATAATCGACCTAAAACCCCAGATTTGGCCGTTCGGGACTACCGAACGCCTTATCGGTGCATCTGATGCAAAAACTGAGTCCGGATTCATGATCAGGACTCAAAACCGAGTAAACGGGCACATTCTAAAAAATCGCGCGCGGACCCCAGAATGGGTCCCGCACCCCTAAAAAGCCTTTTATCGGACATCTAATGCATTTAAAATATTATTATGTCATTTCCCTGCTCATTAACATATTTTAGATATACCGGCGTGACCACAAAAATACTCTGAGCAACTTTCATGTTGAGCCCGCGGACAACCGGGACACCGGAACGCGCACGACGGAGCAGTTGCGGAGCAAAAAGACGGAGCCGGAATGAAAGCTACTTGAGCAATTTTTTGCCCTTATCTGGCCGTATGGATGGCAAAGAAGAAGGAAAAAAAAAAGTCAAAAATGGGAAGCATGGTTGACCAAACCATGCTTCCATTTCAAGCTTGGTGCATTTTTTCTTCTTAGATTTTCAAAGAAAATGATGGCTTTGCTCCATCACCCATCAACCAAGAAAGTCTCCCCTCCTCCTATACCCCTACTAGGAGGGCATTTTGGTCCAAGAAAACTACCTACCTTCCTCCTTCAAAATCCTCCCTAAAATGGCCTAAGAAAAAGAGGAAAAAACACTCTCAACACTCTTACAATTCACTACACTTTCTCTCCAAGTTTTTTCTCAACTCTCTCTTTAAGTTCTTAGCTCCACTACCCCTTCACCACTCAACCACCATCCAAACACCACTCTTACAACACCCAAACACCTAAAACAACTCAAACAAATCCACTCTCTAACTCAAAACTCAATCAACCCAAGCAATCTTCAAGCATTCCAACCTTCAAACTCAAACAAAAAAGAGAAGTCTTCCCTTGGCAAGACAAATGAAGCACACCCTCCCCCTATTAACTAGGTAATCTCTCCTTTGTAACTCTTAGATCTTCAAAGATGTAAGTGATTTAAATGTTTGTCTAAGGATCTAGCCACTAGTTGGCTAAACTCCCATATTTCTTGAAATACCAATGTAAAGAACTTGCAATATGTCTATGTAAATAATGTTATGTGCTAGGAATATGCCTTTGAATCAATGACTATTGATTAAGTATATATCTACAATAATTATTGTATTTTATGTGACGGAAACAAGGCAGTAGCTTTGAGCTAATGCCACAAAAAATGGTTAGACATTCTGATTTTGTGGCAAAGGCTTTAAGCCTTGGCCAAGGAAATAAGCATATCAGGCGTTGGAGTATTCGGCTTGCGTTGACTTGGTTTGATCAAGTGGGCGGCTTGGGCCCAACAACAAACAAGAAAGTGACGTGTAGTGCTAATTGCTATGGAAGTAACGTGCATGCTTGGAGTTTGTTTGGATTAATTTGTTCCCGTCTCAAATTAATTAGTACTCCTATTTGTGTAAAGAATTATTCTAAAATTAGGAAATAGATTCCTAGTTATAATAGATTTACTTTGTGCACAAGAAATAGGTTTCCTCTTCCTTTTGGGTTTCTAGTATTTATGAATATAAATACAACCCCTCCCCTAGCATAATATTTAGTCTGTCATCTTGAGAGTTACAAGTATAGATCTAGGATTTAGGTTGACGGAATTATTTGCCTAAATAATTCGTGCAACTAAATTACAGAGATTGTCTTTTGTAATTGTTCATTGAAAGTAATATATTCTCCCTCCGCCCGTGCACGTAGCCAAGTTGGTGAACCACTTAAATTCTTGTGTTGTGATTGATTATTTCGCTTGATCATCGTTCTTATTTATATTTTGCTCTAACAAGTGGCACCAGAGCTTGGTTGGTTAAAGATCTTGGGATTTCCGCTGCAGAAAAGAAGATGGGTCAAGGATCTGAATCATCAATCGATAAGTTCAATGGGAAGAATAGCTTTACTTTATGGCAAGTAAAGATGAAGGCTCTATTGAGAGACAAGGGATTAGCTATGGCGATTAAGGAACGGAACGATCCTAAGGGAAAGGCCGTCTCTACGGGTAATACTCCGGCTGGAGTATTGGATGCGGAGAAGAAGAAAGCAACGGAGAAGGAAGCGACAGATTTGGTGGATCTAGATGAGAGGGCTCATTCAAAAATCATTAGAAGTTTGGATAATGAAGTTCTAGTCAACATACCAGATCTGGATTCAGGTGGTGCTTTGTGGTTGTTGTTGGAAGATATGTTCTTGACTAAGACATTGACCAATAAGCTTTACCTAAAGCAAAAGCTGTTTATGCTCCGAATGGTGGAAGGTACGCCTATAGATGACCATCTAGATAGGTTTACTTCTATATTACATGATTTCCGTAATATAGATGCCAAGATTGAGGGCGAGGATGCAGCGTTGATGCTTCTTGTGTCGCTACCTTTATCATATGAGCACTTTGTGGATTCGTGTTTGCATGGTAAAGAAACAATCGCTCTTGAGGATGTGAAGGCTTCACTCAAGACACGAGAATTGCGACGAAAGGTGAGCAGAGGAGAAACAAACAGTCAACCTACAGGGTTAGTTGTAGAGGGCAACAAGGGATCAAGCAAGAAGAAGAATGTTAAAAAATCTTCTAGCAAGAATGGTCCGAAACCTGAGGATGTTTGTAGGTTCTGCGGAAGGAAGGGGCATTGGAAGAATGAATGTCCAAGAAATAAGCAAGAAGGAGATCTTAGTCAAGATGAGGCGGATGTTGCTGCGGGAGGTAGTGACAGTGATTATGCTCTAATAGTGGAAGAAGGCTCATGGTACAGTGATGAGTGGCTTCTGGATCCAAAGGTGGAGCAATGTGAGATAGTTGAGGAGAAAGTGGAGCTTATTTTTACCAAGGGTAGTAGATGGGCAGACGATCCTGAGCTACAAGATGACTATCCGCAGAAGGAGTTGATACAATTTATCTCGGTGGGCGAGTTCAAGTGCCGAATGAACTCGCCAAGCACGAAAAATTGTTAGTCGCCCAGAAGGGGCGGTGCTCTAGATAGGCGGTCTAGAGGCACTATGGAATGCTAGGCTTAGCATATCGTCCGGTTTCTTGGGAGGAGCAAGGTTGTCCGACGTGACAAAGAGTGCTTGAGGTAAAGCACAAGATTACATTCTATTCGCCTTTAAATGAGTGGGTTCGAAGCTCTCTGAACTAGTTCGAAGCTCTTCATTGGATTGGGATTGAGAAGGTAATCGGGACAAGGTACAATGTGGGGATTTAAGGTGTAGTCTATTCGAAGTACTAGAAGTAGATAAACAAAGTTCAGTCGGCAAAAAGGGGTGCTTAAATTCTAAAGGTGTACAGTCTCAAGTGTTCGGCGAAACACTATATTGATGGTCTAGAAGGCTTTCTGAGACATCAATGCTAGTTTCTTGGCTCTCATCGGCGTTATGGAGAGGTCGAATATTCAAGATAAGTAAGAGCACATGTTAGTGGAGTTTTGTAGTGGTTTGTGCAGACATCGCCAGTCGTGCAGTTCATGTGCAATTTCCGTTTGTGCAGATGCTTATGGTGGTCAACATTGTGGTGGAGGTTCTAGTGGTTTAGAAATTCATTGCACAAGTTGAGAAGATTGTTTGCTTGACTAAGTAAACATGGTTGTTCTTGGGTGAACAAAGATGGGTCTTGACAAAGACAAAAGGCGGTGGCGAAGGTGGAGAGATATATTCAGAAGCCAAGGATTCAACTCAAGGTGGAGTTTGGGTCGGTTCGTGGATATGAATTATGGTTCAGGGAGATTCAAAGTCAAGGTGGAGATTGTTGGGAATATGCCTTTGAATCAATGACGATTGATTAAGGATATGTCCGCAATAATTATTGTATTTTCTGTGACGGTAACAAGGCACTAGCTTTGAGCTAATGCCACAAAAAATGGCAGACATTCTGATTTTGTGGCAAAGGCTTTAAGCCTTGGCCAAGGAAATAAGCATATCAGGCGTTGGAGTATTCGGCTTGCGTTGACTTGGTTTGATCAAGTGGGCGGCTTGGGCCCAACAACAAACAAGAAAGTGACGTGTAGTGCTAATTGCTATGGAAGTAACGTGCATGCATGGAGTTTGTTTGGATTAATTTGTTCCCGTCTCAAATTAATTAGGACTCCTATTTGTGTAAAGAATTATTCTAGAATCAGGAAATAGATTCCTAATTAGAATAGATTTACTTTGTGCACAAGAAATAGGTTTCCTCTTCCTTTTGGGTTTCTAGTATTTATGAATATAAATACAACCCTCCCTAGCATAATATTTAGTCTGTCATCTTTGAGAGTTACAAGTAGAGATCTAGGATTTAGGTTGACGGAATTATTTGCCTAAATAATTCGTGCAACTAAATTACAGAGATTGTCTTTTGTAATTGTTCATTGAAAGTAATATATTCTCCCTCCGTCCGTGGACGTAGCCAAGTTAGTGAACCACGTAAATTCTTGTGTTGTGATTGATTATTTCGCTTGATCATCGTTCTTATTTATATTTTTCTCTAACATTATGAATGTTTGAATCTGCGTTTTATTATGATGATGTCATGTAATTTCTTGACCCACGAATATTCATAAATGCATCTAATGATTTCAATAAATCCCATAAATGTTATTACATTTCTCAAAAATCAAACATAAAAGATTTCATGATAAAACATCGAACCCGTGATAAATTTGTCTCCATTTTTTTATATAATGTATTTAATCCCCTTCCCCTTATATGTTTTCTTTTCTTGATATGTTCAAAACCCTTTTTCGAAAACCGATCGAATCCGGTGAGTGACTAGCATAATCACCATAAAATCTCTACTCGTAACATTAGCCCCCCGAACCCACTTCAAAATTCAAAAAAGGTTTTATCTCAATTTTCCTAAATAAAATGAGGTGGCGACTCTCTATTTTCAAAACAAAGGTAGAGAAACCATTATGGGAAACCGATTTTCGATTAAGTTCGAAAGCGGGCTCTCACAACACTATATATGAGTGTAGATAGTTGAGTAAGAGAGAAAAAATGACCTAGACAATAGTAAGTGACTAGTTGTTGTGAGTATAACAAATGAATCTCATTATTTAAAAGTACAAAAAAAATCTATTTTGAGATTTTGTAGATTAAAGTGGGATACATAAAATGGTTTGTTAGTTAAAGTGGGATAGAAGGAGTATATAAATTTGCTCTAGATCAAAAACAAATTTAAATATTTTTACAAAATTTATTTTATTTTAGAATGGATGTAATAATGAAAAATTAGGGATTAAAGTTTGTGGCATATTTATTGATCTCGTCCCGTACAGCATCGTACAGGTCGGTACACACGTTGCGGTCAAATGCGTGACCTTGTGTCTTCAAAGCCAAATATTATCGATGTGGTGATTTTCGAACGCCAGGGCTACGTTGTGTTCATGTTATGTTTAAAGAAGTATTTGGGAATCACAGTTCATTGTTCATAAGGATCTTAGATTTGATAAAAGTTGGACTTCATTATTCGAGACCAGTTATAAATTTTCATGGAGGCGAATTGTAGATGATTGCACGTCTTGCTCGAAACTCTCAACTTTGGAATGAGCCTCCGACTTTTAGAGCCCCATCTATTGGAAAACTATTAACTAAAGTATGTTGTTTGACAAAACAAAATTAACCAATAAATCCCTTTGTTTAATATCAAAATACTTAAAAATCCTTTATCTTTTTGAAATGTCAAAAATAACCCCCAAACCAAATAAAATCCATCCAACCCCCCCCCCCTCTTACTTATAACCATTCGCCACCACTATCTTTGATCAGCACCTCCATCCAGTCAAAGAAGATCAATGTCCGTCAGCCGCCCTCCACTGCCGACCACCAACCGCCAAACTTCCTACCACTGTCACATCGCCACCGTCGAACATATCGCCAAACCTCTAGCCACTCGCCGCCACCGCCTCCGGCCACCTCCGTCCATACATATCCACCTCAATATTTGCCTACCATAAATACTAAAAAAATAAAAATTTATTGTTACTACTGGTATTTGACTGTAGACCTCCTTATCTTTAGTATTCGTTTCTACGAAAATGTCAAGCCACTTTCTTAGTTATTTTTTTAACTATTATAAATTTAACACAAAATGTTACATTTCTTGATCATTATTATTAAGAAGAACAATTGTGGTTACGAGTATTCTTAACAATTGAACAAATTCTCCATTTAAAAAAATATATGTATGAGATAAATTATCAGTTGTCTGGTGGGTATATGATAACATGTTCACTTTTTCACTTTAAACAACTGCGATATTAGGTTATCAGTTACTTCACGCATAATGTAGTATTGCATTTAGCATTTATAACCAAATATGTGCTTGAAGTAACTTAGAAATTGACTTCATGGTTGTTTAAAGAAGCACACAATAGCGGAAATGAGTGTTAGTTGTGAAAAACTGAGTGTTGACTTTCTCGGTTGTTATAATCAACTAATGTGTGAACAACTGAGAAATGAATGACCCAGTTATTATACTAAAACTTACTCCCACTATCCCAGAATAAATCTCCTACTTTCGATTTTTGTTTCTCCCCAAAAGAAATCTCGCCTTACTGAAAATATGGCATGGAGTTTGGTGAACTTCACATACTACCCATTATAATAGGCACAAGCATTGCAATGCCACAAGAGGTGTCACTTCACTCATATGAAAAGATTGGGGCAATCAAGAAAACACAACTAAAAGCTCAAAAACATTGACTTATCAACTATGACATTTATTCTGGGATAGAGGGAGTATGTGTGAAGAAACTTAAAAATGAGTGTCCCAGTTGTTATACTCGAACTCATGTGTGAACAACTAAGAAATGAATGTCACTATAATACTCAAACTTATGTGTGAATAACTGAGAAATGAATGTCACAGTTAATAGACTAACAACTGAGAAAGACATATCGCACTTGCTATACTAACAACTGAGAGATGAATGTCCCATTTAATACACTAACAACTAAGATATGCATTGATCAGTTGTTATACTGACAAATGAGAAATGTATGTCTCAGTTATTATACTAAAAACTGAGAAATGTATGTCTTAGTTTTCAACAAGTAAAACCTATAAAATAAATAAATAAATAGCTTCTACATTTGAATCATGTGTTTTTTAATTCGTCATAACAATGCGACTAATACAAATGTTTCGGATTATTTTTTTTATTTGTAGTTTCTGAGTTATAACCTTTAACGTTTTTTAGTGAAGAAAAAGGAAGACAATGTTAAAAGGAGGTTGGAAAGAGGCTATAAGCACTTATGTCTAAAAAATATATTAAAATTTTTTTGATTATTTTATCTTTTATATATATATATATATATATATATATATATATATATATATATATATATATATATATATATTGCCAAAGGATGTGCTTGAAGGGTGAGATGGTGTTATTAAATGAAGAAAGAACTGATTTTTCTTGAAATTTGAAAAAAATCAAAGCCAACTACGTAATTTTTTATTTTATTTTTAATCGCATTGCCATTTTTTTCTGAAATTTTGATACAATATTAATACACTTGCGAGAAAAAAAAGAGAAAACACTGCACCATTAAAAGAAAAGAAAAGTAAAGAAAAGAAAACATTGCTCCATTTTACGCTTACTAACTACTCTTTTGTTGGCATCCCTCTTCTCGTATGTGTCTCCCTGTGCATTACCGAACAATCAACAGAAAAGAGTTTTGATACTCCCTCTTGTCCAGGATTACGCTTACTAACTACTCTTTTGTTGACATCCTCTTCTCGTATGTCTCCCTGTGCATTACCGAACAATCAATCAACAGAAAAGAGTTTTGATACTCCCTCTTGTCCAGGATTACGCTTACTAACTACTCTTTTGTTGACATCCTCTTCTCGTATGTCTCCCTGTGCATTACCGAACAATCAATCAACAGAAAAGAGTTTTGATACTCCCTCTTGTCCAGGATTACGCTTACTAACTACTCTTTTGTTGACATCCTCTTCTCGTCTGTCTCCCTGTGCATTACCGAACAATCAACAGAAAAAAGTTTTGATACTCCCTCGTTCCGGAGTAAAATGTTAGCCCGTCTGTATTGGAATAAATGTCACCACGTTAGTACAAAAGAGATTTGAGCAATGTTTTAAGTTAACATAATTATTCTAATGAAAATTTAAAACTTATTATTGATAGTATTTATAACATTGTATCAATAACATATTTCATACTACATTTAGGTAATTAAATCAACCTAAATTGATTGCTTAAAGGATTAAATATCCTTCGCACTGTAAAAATAAATAAAATAAAGCGACATTTATTCAAAGACAAATGGAGTAAATTACAAGCGACCGCACCCACCTCCGAACAGTCTATTGCGTAAATAAATACCAGTATAAAGTTTTGAATAACTCCGAATACCAAAAATAAAAATAAAAAATAGAAATAGGACATTACCCAACATACAATAAAAGTATGCAACAAAACGAAAATAAATGAAGAAAATTTGAGTATAATATACATGTAAAATTGGTACAATTTTCTCAGCATGGCCCCAGCCAAAAATATATATATATATATATATAAATACAATAACGAAAGAAGAGTCTTACTAACCCTCATCTGATTGAAGGCCACAAACATACACAGCAGCAGCATAATCCAGCAGACCATTTGCTCCTTAAAACTACTTCTATAAGCTACAATTTCTTTCCATAAGTACAAACTGGATATCTGGTGGTTTGTTTTTTTTTTTTTTTTTTTTTTTTTTTGGGCAACGTGAGGAGTTTCAGGCCATTCCATTTTCTTGATGCTCGGGTAGATTCTGCTTCTGACCAGAACACAAAGTTTAGTATCTACTCCGTCCCATTTATATGGGCCACGTTTGACTTTTTTTATCAGCACAAGTGAAATTTAACCAAACATTAATGTCAATCTGTCATATTAGTGAATGACTTATCAATAACAATTTTTAGAATTTCACTAGAATGGCTAGATTGAGATTAAAAGTTGGTAAAAAGTCACTTGTGTTGAACGAAAAAGTCAAATGTGTGGTATACAAATGTGAAATGACGGAGGGAGTAGATAAATGCAGATTTCTAAGTTGCACGGGGAATCCAAGCCTCAACTACGTAGGAAATATCGTCAAAACATCTCATAAAAGTCTAAAGTGTGCAATTTTCTCCGAGATATTCAGCCAAGTAAGTCGCTGAACAAATTAGGATTCCGGTTTAACGGTGTCACACCCATTTGTCTAACAAGTGCATCCTTTTCTAAAGCGTCCTTTAGATTTGGACCCTTGTTCATATGTGCCGGATGTAAAATCTTACTTCCTCCCTGGCTTAACTTTTCACTAGGAATTGACAATCCAGCGATGAGATTAGCATCATTCCTCTCTGTTGAAAGAGGGTTCCCATCACTAGTCTGCCCAACTGAAGGCATATCAGAGTATAATGACATAAGATCAGAACCTTTGGCGGGACCAGTTATGGTCGAACTCACAGCTGAAACATCTTGGGTTGCACCAAGTAGACCTTCCAATTGCTGAAATGGGTCCACAGATTGAGCACTACTTGTAACAGTTGACTCACCAAAGTCAAGCAAATCAGGAGGAGGTTGGGTTGTCTTCAGTGAAGGAGGTTCTGAAGTTGTCACTCCCTTTGGTACATGAGACTTATCTGATGCATAGTTATTTGTTTTTGAAGTCATATGGTCAACAGTTGACCTTTTCTTTTCAACCCTCGAAATACCCCCAAACAGTGACACAGCAAGCTTTTGCTTTTCCGGGTCAATCTCAACTTGTGGCTTTCTTGACTCGTAAGAAGATTCACGTGCAATAGACTTTCCACTACTTGCCACGTCAGATTGTGGGCCGCCGTTAGTAGTCCTGTGTGAGTCAGAGGTTGAGGTTGAAGGGGAGGGGGATGAGTAAGTTGGCTTACTCCACTTCTTCTGAACCCCATCGAGCCGTAGTCTTAGTTCGGATGGGCCACTATCAGATACAGATGCCACAGTTGGAGTATGGTGGATCTCCCTTGTATAGAATGGCTCTGGTACTGGAACAAGTTCAGTTGAGGGAATCAATGTTGCAGGAGTCCTTGTTGGCATTGTGGGTTTAGGAAGCTCATAGGCCTCGAACCTAAGTGCATGGGTTGAGGCTTCGTTCATATCTTGGTTTCTTAAGTTGCTGATATTTAGGATTCCGGATCGTTCATTCTCGGGGATGTAGGGTTGAGCACCATTCTCCAAAGAATCTTGGACATAACGATTTAGAAATGAAAGGCTCTTATCAATCTATAAGAAAATTAAGAAACATCTTCGTTAAGTTTCCCAATAGAATAATAATATTTTAAAAAAGAAAAAGCAAATCAAACTGGAATATTAGAAACAGATATCAACTGTACATAACCATGCATAAGCTCATTACCACTATTTCATCTTTGTTCTGGATCAAGAACAAAAATGAACATTCATTTGGGGCCGAGGTAATAATGATTTAACAAGCGGGTATATGTTGTTTCATTGTATATTAGGTGATGCAAAAGAAGGTGTTGAAAGTAAGTTGAAATTATGGAGACAAACTTTTGAATATTGTGGTTTTAGACTGAGCAGAAGCACGACTGAAAATTTGGAGTGTAAATTCAGCAGAGTTGGAAGCCGGGAGGCAGGGGTGATCGCATTTGATGGAAAAATTGTCCAAGCTTCTGACTTTTTTCGCTATCTTGGATCTATTATCCAAAAGGATGGAGAATTACATGGAGATGTGGCTCACAGGATTAAAGCAGGTTGGTTATGTGATCACGTCATGCCCCATATAGATTAAAGGGAAAATTTTACCGCACAGCAATCAAGCCAGCCAACACTGCTTTATGGCACTGAATGTTGGAACGTGAAACAGTGTCACGTTCATAAGATGAATGTGGTGGAGATGCGTATGTTACGATGAACGTGTGAGCATACAAGAACGGATCAATTAAGGAATGAGGTGAACAGGGGTAAAGTAGGAGTTGCACCCGCTGAAGATAAAATGGGGGAGAATTATCTGAGGTAGCATGGTCATGTGAGACGTAAACCGAGTGATGCACCGGTTAGGAGACCTGAATAGTGGAGAAGTGATAAATTCGTGAGGGATATGGGAAGGCCGAAGCAAACTTGGATATATGTGATTGATAACGATATGAGTTTATTTAGATTGGATGAAAATGTGGTGTTGAAGAGACTGGAGTGGAGGGGCAAAAATTCATGTGGGTAATGGGGGTTGATTTTTTTTGTAATTATATTTTTTTTTCATTTCCTCTATATTATATATTTGTTCTTTTTTATCATATTTTTTTCTCTTTTCTTCTTCTCTTCTTTTCATTTTTTTAAAAAATTTATTCCCAACAGTTTTTTCTTTTAACTTGTTTTTTTCTTACATTTTTTCTTTCACAATGACATGAGGATTCATGTTAGCCGACCCACAAATCATTTGGGACCAAGGCTTTGCTGTTGTTGTTGTATATCCTATAATCACTATGGTTAAATACAAATGGTCTTTCAAGAATCCCAACCCAAATCAGAGCTGAAAACGTATGACCACAAGAAAATTAATGCAGTGGTGAAGCTTCTTGCTGAAGCTTTCGGTACCGGATCAATCTTTTTGTGTATGAGCCTCCGAGCACCATCATTGGGTACCAACTATAAACAAATTTTCATTTCCAGAGACCTAGTAATTTTTTTTTCTATTCCTGAAATTATTCCAAACACTAACCGTAATTACATACTGAAAGCCATATGTCAAACTAAAACAGTTGGCAAGACCACATAAATAAAAATGATAAGTATAAATAAGGTACTAATGTATAACACCACACACCCCCCCCCCCCCCCCAAAATAACTTAGACCACCTCCAGAGAAGCATAATAAAAATAAAAATGAATCAGCAAAATCAAGATTCTAGCATTAGACAATTACCTCAAGGTCTTCACAGCTTGCATCTAAAGGCATTATATTCTCTAGTGTGTGTGCATCTAGACCGATGACAACCTGAAGTTCATATGCACGTTGCTGGAGATCAGTTGAGTGTGATGCAGATAATTCTTCAATCAAGGATTGGCACTGCAACAAGGAAAAGGATTGCCAATTAAGGGATTATGCTTTAATGTTTGTATGAACAAAATAAACGGAGGATGAAATCCAAAGATCAAAAATTGATTTCTATAAGCAACTATCACTTAATGCGTCTACAGTTATCGTTTAATCTTCATACCAACAACCACATCTTAAGAATTTATAAGATTCGTGGCCAAGTGGAAGAACCTTCAGCTAGGGGCCCGAAAAAACAGAAGACAGATAAAAGGAAATCCAAAGAGAAATACCGGTTAAACATAGGTGTCCTATCTCTCATAGCAACACCTCAAAAATCCTCCACAGCTGAAGGCGGTAAAGAAGTTTGATGAACCACTCTACTTCAAAATCTTACAGTCATGAGACGAGGAGCAAACCGCTCCCTTGGCGTCCAGATAAATTCCATTGCCCCGCACAAGACAGGTTTATCTTGACATTCAAATTAATTCCACACAGTGAACGAAGATGAATCTTGAGAAGCGAGACTTCCGAATTAAGTAATAAAGTCAATAGCCTTTCTTGTATATTGTTCCCATATAAAGGACAAGAATGGCACTCTAAACCAACTGCAAAAGAGACACAGACCTCGCCCCACCCCTTATCATCAACAAATTAACACAGCCCTAACCCACACCTACTCCCTGGATATTATCCTGCTAACGGCATGCGTATCACGAGTAAAAACAAAAGGGACAATGAACCTGCTCTCAGAACTTCACTTAGGACAACCAATACTACTGCTCCTAATGGACAGCTGAAATTGAGAACAACTAACCCCCTAAGAACCAATTTTTAACCAGATTTCTTCAATCCACAAGTTCAGGGTAAAAGCTTACTGAACGTATCATAGTCTTCCAAAACCCAACTTAAGATCCATAGCTTTTCTACGAAACAATTGATTCAACCACGACATGGTAAGCAATCAGAAACAGCATCCCAGATCTGGAACAACCCTAAAAAACACTCTGAACCATGAAAATATAATAGGACGTCATTCAGTTGCGTAACATAATTGTTACAGACCTTATCAATCTCATAAGCCACACATATTATGCATCTAAGTTCCGTTGGAGCAAGAGCAACAGAAGTTGAATTTAGTCTCTTATTCACACCATTTTAATCGCGTGAAATCAACTGACCATAACCAGCTTTCCAGGAGAGTACAGAAGGAAACAGATAAACCACTTTAGTGGTAGCCTTATATTCGACCATCTTAAGTAAAATCTTGCAGAGTCTCTTCCTAGAAGGAGGCTTCTCCATTTCACTACAGATTAATCCAAGCCCTCAAATGCCAGTCTACACTCAGTCTGACTTTAAATGAAAAAAAGATACATATATATAATTATTTGCATATGCATTCACCCCCTGATTCTTAAAAGTTGGACTTTAAGATATGTTTCCATGTACTACTCTTTCCTTGCCAAATCTGTTTCTGATAATCTCATATCCTCATTAGACAAAACCTCCTCAGACTCGAGTCAAGACAACACCAATAGATCACATCCTCCAATGAATCCTACATTCCTTCTCCACCCCATCAATCACAGTCATCTATGAAGAAAATATAATCTTCCGCTCCCTAATGTCCCCAAAGCTTCTCAATAATTTTTAGAATAAAAAGAAGATCTGGTGCAAAGAGGCCAAAAACCATTAGCAAGAATGACGGCAAATCAATTATCCCTGCATATTTCTTATGAAACTTCAACACGACGTACAGCAGAAAACTTTGATAACTAGCATCTCATCAACGGTCAGATTATCAATCAGTATGTTGAAGTGCAAGAGTTAGCCTGTTTGGCATTTCAGTTAAATTAAAAAACAAACTTACTTCAAAAGGAAAGAACGAAGGTTAAGATTACCTACCTCAGGTAGCACGTCCACTCTTCTTCCAGCTGCTATTTCAAATGAATAGACTTTCATAAGTGCGGTCACTGCATATGCCTTCAAAATAAGAAGGGAAAGTAACTTGTGTGGAAATCAGAAGGGATCATAACTCAGATCTGAAACTCTGGATGAGATAGGCTTAAATATACGGAATGCATGGAATTATATGTCACAAGCTAAATAAGATGACATACTGTATTTATTTGGTTTTAAGAACAAATGTACCAGATTAATTAGGAGAATGTCTAAAAGACAGAAATGGTCCATTGAAGCATGGAAGTACAGAATCAATGCCTAAATTAAGTAGATATCTTACAAATGTAATCAATATTAGTTCATTGTATTTCTCTCACGGTCAGCAAACATTTACTGCTCTGCCCAAGAGCTAGTCATGTGCATGCTCTGTTACTTCTTAAGGACCAACGAAGGAAAACTTAGTAGAGATAAAGGTAGAGACTCAGATTCACTAGCTTTATGTTTTTAAAAAAAAAAAAAAAAATTGAAAAATTGGTGGTTATACTGAAAATAATGCAAAAAACATTAATGCAGTTGTTTCTGGGGAAGGAACTAAAGTTCTAAGAGACAAGTTAAAACATTTTGCCTAGAGTTCTAAAAGAAGACAGAAAGAGATAAGGATTTTGGGATGACATGCTGAGGGATAATAGTGGCTGAAGATTATCAAATAATGGGAAAAGACAAATCGTATTCTCATATTCAATCAAAATATAGGAGCCTAGTGCTAATCAGACAAACATGTCCAAGTTTTATACCCACTAGGTAAACGGGAGTTATAAGTTTTTTTCACAGATTAATCTTATATGGATTTTACACCATAATAATTGATCCTTGTGAGCCTTTCTCGAGTACGGTGTTGGTCCTTGCATCTAACTATAACACAAAGTGATCATGTATCAATAATAGCATGACCATACATCATTCTGAGTTTCAAAAGGAAAAGAGCACGCAACCAAACACTCAGATCACTCTTCATTATCTACAAGAACAACAAAAAAAAAAAAAAAAAAAAACTCCTCTATCCATGTGAACATGCATCTATAGCATGACCATACATCAATTCAAGACCTTTTCCGCATACCCTAGTTTCACCACAACAATGTAGGACATAATCTGGTATTAGAAATTATGGGTAGAATAATGTAGCTGAGGAACATACAAACACACATAAGGAGCGTCAAGATGAAAGAAATACAAAATAAGAAAGCAATTACAAAACAGTTTTCGTCACGAAATGAGCCACTGTCCCATAAATTCTGACAAAAGAAACTACTAAGCATAATTATTCACTATGATAAATACTACTACTGCACATACCTTCACGGTATCATCACTTGAATGTGCCTCTGCCACATCACATAGCTTCCCACTGATATAGGAGGCTGAATATTTACCATCAGAAGTACCATATTCCCCAACACCCAGCATATGACCTGCATTTTAATTATAGTAACTATATATATATATATATATATATATATATATATATATATATATATATATATACAACAAGCGAGAAATACTAGAATAGAAAAAATCAATTTGTCTGACTTTACCTGAAGAAAGGTAGATGGAAGCTTTGGTTCTCCAACTATACGCAAATAAGATTCCACCTGAACCCAAAAAGTAGTTCAAGTTAAACGTGCATTGAAATACTAGTGACTGAAGAAGTTTTGCCATTAATCATGTCAAATTTCTCAATCATAAGTAATTTGTAAGATAAAATATAGGAAAATGTTTCCCTCTTTCAACCATTGCAAAGAGAAAGAAGATGAAGGATTTACAGGATACCCAAACATTGCCAGCAAGTCATTAAACAACAACGGTGTATATCATAAATGAAGCAACTATCTTGCAAGGTGCAAAAGATCAGAATAAATTAAGCGTGCATGCATATTTAATTTCTTCTGCTGAAGCATCATATCATTCGGAAACCTACATTGTTACATTAATATGAAGAAGAGGGGCGTGGAATGGGAGGCAGAGATGCCCATCAAACATCAGCAATCTAATCACAATGTCACATGAAGCACTTACCTAGGAAGCAGCAAATCTAATTTTAAACAAATACATGCATTAGCAGAAATAAAAAGGAATTTTGGCTAGATTACATACAGCAGATGATCTCAGCTGACTATCCGCATCCTCCTCTCCGAAGCCCTCAGCGATCAACCGCATCAAGTTATGTGCGACCTTTGCATTCACTAAATCCCCCGCATGCTCGAATACTTTATTCATTGTCTGTAGAGTGAACAAGTAAGAAGAAGCTGATAATTAAGAGTTTAAGGACATAAATGCTTATGAAATCAGTGAATCAACAAAAGCAAACCTGAATAAACCAGTGGTTGCTAGGTGCAAATTGCTCTGCAAGTTCTACACATCTAGATGCTATATCGGTTTTGTAATGATTATCATTGATGCTAATCATGTAGTCGATCATGCGGTCCACAATCACTTCTACATTGGAGGATTTTGTCATTTTATATAGCAGTTCAAAAGTTTTCCGCTTCAGAGTGTCATCTGGATCCTGCATGACAAAGCATAATTAACTACATATACATAACAAGATATTTATGTTCACTACACCAAACTTTTTCAGCTTCAGAGTTCAATTGAAGACAAATATAACACATAAGCGGTTCCACGCAGACTACGTAACTACAACACAAAATTAAGAGAGGTAACTCATAAGAAAGGAATCAACTGCTCTGCTATATGTCTTTTTAAGCTTTATCATAGTTCCAGATATGCATTCTCATCTTTGTTTACGGGTAGGGTTGAGAGAGTCTACTATGTTACACACTCTGCTAAGCAGATTAGTTGAGAATCTTCAAGCATATATGACCCTTATTGCTTCTTGGCGAAGTCGCAGAGTATCATATATGCCTATTACCAAGCTGGCATTTTAACCGATGACTTTGTTCTTACTAGAAATTGAAAAAAATAATCTGAAACCACCGTAGCAGGATCAAACAAGTACACGCATCACATGGTTCAAAATTAGAAACTAAAAAATTAATTTTTGATTCATTTCTCAGTCGTTCACACCTTCTAAGTATAAAAAACTGAGAAATCAATTTCTCAGATATGTAAACTAAAGACGAGTGTGCTGTCAAATACCCTTTAAACAACTGAGAAATCTATTTCTTAAGTAAATTATTTATGAAAAGGAGGAGAAGACTCATCAATCTCAGGCCATTGCTGTTAAAGTCGATGGGGAGGGGGAGGGGAGGTTCCCTCTTTGCACACTTCAACGTAAATCAAGTCTCAAAACTGTCTCTGATGGATACTATCCAAGACCATCACCAGAACAGCATAATGCATTCTTGAGCAACTAAAACAAGTGTTATATGCTACATCTCATCCATTAAAGTGCTTTACACGATTAACTGAACTAGTTCCGCATACCAATGCGACCAGAGAGAATTCCTCGAAGTAATTTGATTGTTTTAAAAGGTATTCCCATCCTTTGCCATCGATGCCAATCCAAAATTTAAAAAATTCTACACTCCTATGTGGTGGTACAAAGACATGTCACATAAGCAATTCATAGAAATCCTTCAAACTGTCAGTCAATGAGCAAACAAGAGATTGACTACTAGTTGCAGCCCCAAATGTCTGACATAGTCAGCTAACCCTTACAGTAGTTTTAATGCGCGAGGAACAATATCTTAAACTCCTATGTTCTAGTTGATAACATAATGCACAAATTTACAGAGTAAGCTGCATTATATCATTTCTCACCCAGTAATAAGAGTATGAGAACACAGTACTGAACAAGAAATTTTACGATTATCTAATGCTGATAAGTAATGTCTACTAATATCAAGGGTGCTCATGTGAAAGGAGATTGGAAGCAAGAATATGAGAGGAAAAAGAAGCTATCTCCCTTCTAAGGAATTAACCATAACATGGGCCAATGGTAGAAGATCTGGCAGGAAGAAGAAACAGCTTAACCAAAATAGTGGCAGTTAACATTATTGTGCAGGGCTAAATTGTCACCCAAATCATTGGATCTTGTTTTACTGTAATAGTGATAACTTCACATGGCATCCCAACCAACCAATCTTAGATTTTTGGAAGAGTTAAAAAGTTCAACCAATGAGTGTGCCCAAGACTCATTTGATGACCGGTGCCACCATGGCATATCACCGTTACACTCAATGTTTCATCCAAATTCTGCATGTTAATTGCAAATCCTCAATACGACTAGGCTTCAAATTTTGATATTTTTATTTGATAGGAAAAGAAAATTATATTAATGGAAGACCAATCTACAAAAGGATGGACAAGAAGCCCGTATCCAAGAAAAGAAAAACAAGACTAAACTATAGCAGCACTCCATTTTAGATAAATTTTTCAATTTATCCTTTTCAATGATAAAAAAATCTAATACTGCTTATAATAGTAAATCAATGAACTAGTTGAATCATAAATAAATTAATTTGTGCATTTCATTACTGTTAACGGCACAATTGGATGACAGAGCCTTTACCCAACTACTCTGATGCATCCTTATAAAGGTAATCTCTTCAGAAGGAAACGCAAGTATAGTAAAATCATTTGCACCTTTACACTATGATTTATGGATTAGTAGGAACTAGCTATATTTTAGAAAATATCAAATGACGACAAGCAACCAGTATATCAGTACTCAAATTATAAATCACTTCATTATTTCCAATGATTTCTTTAAGCATGTCAAGAACTCCCACTTCAGGAGATATACATCAGACAAAGAAATGAAGGCCACAAGTATAAAAGAGAAGGCACATGCACAGAAGATAGATTCTCTAAAACAGTGAATATTGAAAATCAGAAAAATGCTTAGAAAAACCTCTGAAACATCGAATAACCTCCTAACATCTGGCGGGAGCAGACGTGGAGATGCCAACAAAGGAGTATCAGCAACCAAAACGGGGACTCGTAGAAACTAATGCAAGAGGGATGACTAACAGCGAGTTATGTTAACAAGTCAATCAAGAGCTTAAACCATGAG
Source organism: Campanula takesimana (assembly GCA_026119855.1). Taxonomy (NCBI): domain Eukaryota; kingdom Viridiplantae; phylum Streptophyta; class Magnoliopsida; order Asterales; family Campanulaceae; genus Campanula; species Campanula takesimana. Next base: position 646,457 of record JAOWBW010000480.1, on the reverse strand, counting down.
TGAGTGAGTGAGAGAGAGAGAGAGAGAGAGAGAGAGACCAGCAAGTAGTGTCATATTTTAACAAAAGATCAGTCACAACCTTCAACAGATACATAAACTAGATCAATAGCTATTACAGATGAATTTGAAATGATATCATTTTATCACCTCTAAGCAATCAATCACTGCTAGTTGATGTTGTTCAGCGATTTCTGGACTCATTGTTATCAATCGACCAAGAGCATCAATGCCCATATACTTTAAATTATGACTATCACTCTGCAATGCAGAAAAGAACACCAAGTTAAATGCAATATATCATAACCAAAAGAAACTTCTCATCATAGATGCATTTTTTAGTTTCAAAAGAATATAAAAAGAGAGTCAAACATTTGAGTAAACTCCAAACCGTGGACCTTCAAAAACTTTGCAATTGCATCAGCTGCAGCTTCTAATAAATTAGGACTGGCATGTATAGATGAAACGCAGCATATACACTCATAAAGAATGGCATTTCCAATATTACTAGTTGTATCACTCTTTCTCATTATATCACCAACAACAGTGTACATCTGCTCACTAGCCTGCTTGTCTCCATTACCGAGCACTGCCATAATTTTCAGCAACTTAATCTGCACATGTACAGACATGTTGCTAAATGGGAAGAACTCAATAAGAAAAGTTTGAAAGATTAGAAAAGAACAATGAAAGATAAAAATCTCCAATAGAACATTTAGATGGTACTAATTGTCAATGTCAGGAAAAAAATCAGCGCATGAAAATTTCAGCCTCATCTAACAGTTAGCACTGCAAGAGATGTCTCTAAAGTATACACCAACATATGGAATTGAAATTATCCACATATTTACTCTAAAAAGTAGAAGATTTTGAAAGTAAAACAATTGAAAACCAAAAAAGGTAATGAGACCACTAAAAAGTGCAAAAAAAATCCCATATTTAAACTGAACACTCTCTAAGCAAAATTTATTTAGTTCGACATGTTCCTACTTGTGGCCCATTTGAGCAATCAATTCATGGCAGACAAAACTATTGTAGATAAAGTTTTCAGGCATTTTTCTAGTTTCTCATTAACAGAATTAACAGGACGTGCAAGTCCTTCAATGGGTTTCGAACCATCCTCCATCGTTTTCATGTTTCAAAACATAGACAAACTACTCCTGTCAGCTGCGTTCACAGATTGATTTCTCCCTAGTGATGAGTGACCTGAGAGCTTCATGGATCAAAACCAAACAGATTCCTAATAATGATTAGGCTACTCAGCAGAACATTCCAATCCCCCAGCAATCAGACTGTTGGTCCCAAAGACACAACAAGGAAATGAAAAGGAGGCTAGAGGGGGGGTGAATAGACTACTTAAAATTTTAACCCTTTTTCAAAATTCAACCTTATGCTTACTTTATGAATTTTGTGGTCACTTGAAAACCACTAGATCAAGAGTAATATGCACAGCGGAGGTTTTCGATAAAAACAAGTTAGAGTTGATTTTATGATTAAAATATAATGTAGACTAATTTTGCAGTGGACAAATGAGGTAGATAAATCTGCGGTAGCAAGTGTGGTAGCCTATGCGGTAGGCAACTTGCGGTAGGTAGAGGTACTAGCTAGGTAGGTTAAAAAATGAAAGCTTGTGTCTAAGAAGTTTGGCAAATTGATAAGTAGTCAAAGGTAGTAACTTAGGCAACAAACACAATTCACAATAGTTTGAATGGCTGTAAGGATCAAACACTAAACGACAAACAAGATTAATATGAACAATGAGAACAAGTGCTGAAAGTAAATTGCAAAAAGTAAATTGCAGTAAGTAAATGACACAATGATTTGGAAAGGTTCGATTTGTTAAAAGATCTACGTCCTTTACCACGATGGTCAGACTTGGATTTTGAATGGAGGTTTATATTGATTCTCTTGAGTACAGATTACAGAGATGAAGTATTGAATCAACACCTATTTTCTATGATGAACAAATCCTAAACTTAGACCAGTGTATCCCTAATAATGCAATCTATGTGATTAATCAATCGGGGTGAGTGTGTGTAAGAATCAAGAACTCTTTTTAATCTATATGATCAAGAGCCTAATGAATCTTATGTGAGGCTTGAGATTTGCTGGGCTTGAAGGTTGCTGGAGATCTTTGAAGATTTGAAGGTGAAGGCTTGAAGATTCGAAGGATTCTATAAATCTTGAGTATGATCTTCAATCACCAAGAATTTCGACATCAATTTCTCTCTTTGAATCTCAGCAATTGTTCAATGAAGAACACAAGGCCTATTTATAGCCTTGAATGAGAGAGGTAGCTGTTTGAATTCTTGGAGGACAAGTTTGGAAGATAATGAGCTGGTGAATTCTGATTGGTGCTTATTTCTTTGTTGTCTTTTAGTTGCAGAAGTTAGTGGTCAAGGTGTACTATCTTGTACCAGACATAACAACCAAATTCAAATTTGAATTTTGCAACGTTCTAATTTAACCAAAGGATTTGGACACTAGTGTGACCATGATTAATTAGAATCAAACTTGTCTTTTCTTAGTCTTTACCTTGTAGTGAAATTCAAATTTGAATTTTGCAACGTTCTAATTTAACCAAAAGATTTGGACACTAGTGTGACCATGGTTAATTAGATCAAACTTGTCTTTTCTTGGTCTTTACCTTGTAGTGCGGTAGCTAGTCTTCTTGCGGTAGCATAAGCCATACGGTAGCTACCTATACGGTAGATGCCTATGCGGTAGCATGTTCAGCAGCAACAGCAGGAGTGGTAGCTTGATGAGGTAGGCAGACTTAGCTTACCACGAAACAGCAGTTCTTCAAAATTTGAGGTGCTGATCTTCTAAGCCTAAGTAAACTAGTAATGGACTTAACTAATGAAGTTTTTGAAACTTCTTACAATGAAACCTAAAGTACAAAAAACTAAAATATGGTCATGGGATCAATCAAATTAAGGTAAAAGGAGTAGTTTATAATAAGCATACCCAACACAGACCCTGGTAATAGGTTTATCACTTTAGCCTTACAACTTTTAACATGGAAATTTAGTGGTCATTCATGGATCAAACTACTCATTACTATTTTGATGTTAATAGTTTACAACTAGCTAATCCATTGGTCTAAAGGTCTTATCCTGCTGAACATGTAGTTAACTTTCATTATCTACATCCTATCAAATAAAAAAAATAAAAAAAAATAAAAAAAAATAAAAAAAACTCATTGTCTGCATGAGAAGAAAGGAAGGTTTATTGTCTTTAAAATTTACACATTGTTTTGCCAACAAGTTTTACTGCACTTCAGTTCAACCCAAGTCCGCAACTCTATTTAATTCCCGCTGCAACACCATACTTTCAGCCAGTTTCAAATGCTTAGGGCTGCTCCCAACACAAGTTGCAAATTTCCATGTTATGTGTTACTTTCATGTAGCATTCTTTCATAAATAAGTTCACCGCGGTTCTGATGCGATGATGCTGTTTGTACTACGTCCTCCGGGATAATTAGTTTTTTCGGATATAGATTGAAGTTTCCATGTTATGTTTTCCTTTCATGTAGCATTCTTTCACAAATAAGTTCAGTACAGTTCTGATGCGATGATGTTGTTTGTACTATGTCCTCCGGGATAATTAAAGTTTTTTTGGGGTAAAGATTGGCGTTACACGAACAACCGAAGAGCAATGAAGAGGAGGAGTGGAATAGGAAAAGGGTTTTTGGGAGAGACAAGCCATTCCGGGATTAGTCTCTTTAGTGAGAGAGAGGACAGATAGGATAGGATCCCCAAATGAATACCCTTAAGAGTTATTTTGTAGGATTGGCCCCATGTGAGGGGCAAATGACTCCATACTCCATAGTATTTGGACCATACCGCAATTCTTCTTTTTAAACCCAGCTAGGCGACGTGTAACCCTACGACTAGGCAACGTGGCAAAATTCTTTATTTCAGCCTCCAATCCGCTGCTCCTTGGTGATCCCAAATAGTGGAAAGAAGACTTTTCGCGACCTTGTCTAATCGTCGGAAATACTTGACAGACTATAAGCCACACATCGCGGAAAGAGCGCGGGTGCGGTAAAGGGCACACGTTGCGGGAAATTGTGCTTCCGCAAGAATGAGGCACGAACGTGGGAAAGAGGCGCACGGGAGTGACACGTTCAAATTTTTCATGTCATATATTTCACTAATATTCTGCTATCTTAATGTAGCTTAAAGTATATAGCTTGTTATTCTCTGCAAGAAAATAAAAGCACTCACAAAAACCATCCCATTTACCATCTTTGTAATTGCATTTCAAGCAACAAGCATTTCAACAAAATCAAAGCAATTAACTGCAACTGGGCAGAGAGATTAAGTAGCTACCTGTATGAATGGAGCAGGGGTCTGATGATAATCATAACTCTTCGGCAATCTGCGTTCAGCTATTTGCTTGAGAATGTTCACGAAGCTAACAACCAAATCTTTATAAGAGTTAACATCTATAGTAATGAGATCAAAGAGAGGGCAAAGAGTAGCACTCATAACGCCTGGATCATTGTCGCAAAGCTTCTGCAAAGATGAAAGTATATCACAAAATGTAAGAACAGTGTTTGCGGCAACAATGACTTTCAAGAACAAATAAAAGTGGACACAATTGACTCAACACAGCCTTAAGAGTTTTCATAATGCAATTATAATATCAAGTAGAGGCTTACACTCCTGCAATGACTAACAAAAAATAAGAGAAAACACATGAACGATAGACCAAAGATCAAAGTCTGTATATACTTTAAAATGGACATCCATATGTAATTTGCTTTGGAGGTAGAACAACCTTGAATGCTTGAAGCAATAACAATGGACGCAATTGGCACCCATAAAGCCTTAAGAATATTCATATACTATCATATAATCGAATAGAAGGCTAGCAATCCTGCAGTGACATCGTGAAAGCCTCTGCAGTAACTATACCCAAACAATTAATGAAAATGAAATCTTCGTATCTTGGTTTGGTTAAAGGAAACAAGCAATGGTGGCACACACGATGTGTTCACATTTATACATGTATATTCTTCAAGATTTCAAATTTCAAAAGTTCATTATTGCAATAAGTATGTTAATGATGAAGTTTTCGGGAAAACAATAATAGGGGAAGAAGTTAATTATATGGTTGGCTTTTGAATAAAGGCTAGACTGTAAAATACGGAGTTATTATATGGAGCCAAGTAGACTCCAGACTAGTCATCTCCATTGATTATCCCCTTACCTCATCCTTGGATCTAGAAGAAGAAGAAGCCATAGAAAGGCAGATTACCCAAAGTAGACTTATGCATTGTTCAGATCCTATTCAAGAGGCTAATTGTCAGATTGGCCAATGTTCATGCTAGCAAAACAAGTAAGAACTATTATTCCTGCTACCAGTTGTATACCGACGTTTGCTTTAGCTTGATATGACATAAATCAAGATCAAACTTAAACATCAACTTAGCAGTCAAAAGGGTTGCCATCTTTTATGACCAATTTGTACTCACATCCACGCACTAGTTAGTTAAGATGTAAACCAACATCAGTCAAAGATTATTTCACGGTAGAGAGTAAAGGCGTCAATATTTCTTTGTTAATCACTCTCTCAAGTGTTCTTAATTTTAAGCCTCGCATTAATTACATTTCCATTTCTGTAACGACATAATCAAATAACAAGAGCCATTTATTACAGAGTGAAGCACAAAATAACCACCCCAATAAAATGCAATATATGTAGAAATCACCAAAGCACCAGGTACATGAAAGAAAAGTACACATGCAGAAGTAACCCACCTTCCTGAAACTAGAAACAAGATGACTGACAGAAGACGGCGATCGTTGATAAAACCGATGAAGCGCCATTATCGCCTTCTTCCGAACCGCCTCCTTGGCGTGCCCCAACAGCTCAACCACCTGGGGCAGCACAGCCGGAATAGTCTCCTCATTAATCAGCTTACAAACAGCATTCAAAGCAGCACAAACCACCAAATAATTATCCGATTTCAAGTCCTTCTGAATCGTATTCACAATGAGTATAATCAAATCATGATCCTCATTGAGAAAAAGCGTGACGGCCAAGTAACCGGTGCGTTTCAATACGAGCGAGTCGTCGTGGGTCATCTTCACGGCGTGAATGTATCCGAAGGAGGCATCGTGTCCGAGCATCTCGATGTAAACTAGGCGAATGATATACTCTTTCATTTTCCGTTTGGGGATGTCCGGCTCGGTGATGCGGCGTTTTAGGGTTTCGATCTCGTGGAGGACTATGCGATCTTCCTCGGCTTTGGATCGAGCTTCGCCGATTGATTTTACTAGGTCGAGGAACTCTTTGGACTGGCCGAATCCGCCTTGGGAGCCCATTGTGAGCTCCCTTCCGATTGTCTTCAACTGCTCCAGCTTGGGAAATTTTTATGGGGTTTTAGAGATTCAATTTTTGATTTTGATTACGAATTGGGGTTGAATGGGATCTGAATTGAGCTGAGGTAACCGGAATTGGGGAAGATCTAGGAAGAATGAGAGGTAGATTTGGGTAATTTAGTGGATTGAGACTGTGTAATCGACGGAGAAGAAGAGAAGGTGTGTAACGGGAAGGGGGAGTTTATTGCAAAGTTGACATGCTGATTTCAGTTTGGAAAATAATAAAGTTACAAAAATGGTTATAAAATGGGGCTTATTACAAGGTGTTATAATTGTAGAAAAACACTTCCATACATTTCCATGCGAACATGGAAGGCCCGTCTCATCCATGAGACGGGTCGGATTTTGACCCGCCCGCCTGACCCACGAATCGGCTCCAGGATCCAGGGGTCGAACCTGCCATGTGGCAGCCTCTCAAAAGCCCCCCAAAGAAACAAAAAAAAAATATATATATATATTTTTGCTTTTTTTAATTTTTTTTTTTTGTTTTTTTCGGTTTGTCAAAAGTAATAGTTACTATAACTTAATGTAATGAATGTATTCATATAAAGTAACAGTTTGTATACATAAAAGTAATACATATATACAGAAAAGTAACAGTGTTTTTTTCTATGTTTTCTTCGTTTGCCAAAAGTAATACTTATTACAACTAAAATGTAACGAACGTGTTACTTATATGTAATAATGTTTATACATAATTGTAACACATATGTATAGAAAAAGTAATAATTCAACCATTTACATTTTTAGAGTTAAAAACACTTGATTAGTGTTACATGTAAAAGTATTACATTATCTATAGAAATATGTTATAATTTCTTTTATTAAAGTGTTACATTTACTTGTACAAACAATTACATTCATATATGAGTTGTTACTTTTCAAATGTTACTTTCTTTCAAAAAATTAAATCAAAATACACAATATTTTACATTTTTACAAAAGCATTATTACATTTCAGTATAAATGATAATTACATTTAGATATTATTTGGGTTACATGTAATTATAGTTAGTATTACATTTGAAAAAATGGGTAAAACGAGTTTTTGTTTTTGTAAAACATGTGTTACGTTATCTTATGAACAATGTTACTTTATATGTATACAGTCATTACATTAAGTTATGGTAACTATTACTTTTGGTGAACGGCTGAAAAGCCGAAAAAATAATATATATAAAAAAAAATTGGACCTCTGGGAGGCTGCCACGTGGCGGGTCATGCCCATGGGTCATGGGGCGACCCGTCTCATGCATGAGACGGATCCCCTTGTTCTCATGGGAGACCACCTCATAATTGTATTGGTGTTTTTAGTTAGAGTGTGCCGGGTCTACTATCGATGTAGCCAATAAAATATCGCCACCACATCTTGTATCCTTCATTTTGTAACCTTCTTTTGTAAGCTTAGCATTGCCCTTTCAGTTTTTATCAATTTGACTTGCAAATTTTGGAAACATCAAATATGAGCACGCACACTTAATATTTTGAAAATTTTGATACCATTTTTTTAACACTCATTAAAAACATAACAGGACATTCCATCTAGGGATAAAAGTGTAAAGAATAAAATTTAAAGTCCTAAAACAATATAACTCTCCATTAACATCACCCATCTCTTATTCCCTTTCCCTGATCTCTCCGACTTCTCCAACCTTCTATCCACCACCTCCGTCGCCGATGACTTTTCACGGCGAACCTCCGTCACCCTCCTCGTCGTACCCAACTCATTCCTCCGACATCTACCACCAGTCCTCCTCCCCAACAAACATCAGCGACGTCCTCTGCTACCACGTCTTATTAGAATACCTCTCTTTACCCGATTTCCAACGATTTCCACCTTCCAGTAAACTTATAATCATCCTCTTCCAAACCACCAGCTAAGCAACAAGCAATTTCGGCTCCGTGTGACCTTCAATCACCTTTTCCCCCTTTTCTCCCCTCATCTTTCTTGATTCAAGATATCTAAAGGAAAATCAAAAAATGATCGAACCAAGATCCCTAATCGCCAATCACTTGTTCTTCACAATGACGGCAGTGATTTTGATTTTGACGGAGAGTGGGAAGTTAACAATGGCTGCGGCGACGTCTGGTGTAGGGGTGAATTGGGGAACAATTGTCAGCCACCAGCTGCCGGCGGATAAAAGTGGTGGAGATGATGAAGGATAATGGGTTTGATAAGGTAAAGCTTTTCGAAGCCGACGGTAAGATTTTGGAGGCGTTAATGGGGTCTGAATCGAAGTAATTCTAGCGATTCTCAATTTCATGTTGATGAATATGAGTCAGGATCAAAGTGTTGCTGAGTCTTGGGTTGATGAAAATGTCACTACTTATTGTTTTACTTGTTTTAGGACTTTAAGTTTTATTCCTTACACTTTCACCCCCTAGATAGAGTGTCCCGTTATGTTTTTAATGGGTGTTAAAAAAGTGATATCAAAATTTTCAAAACATTAAGTACGTAACATACATTTGATGTTTCTAAAGTATGCAAGTCAAATTGATAAAAACTGAAAGTACGCATGTCAATTTTGCAATAAACTCCGGGAAGATGGGGGCAGTAATTTTGATACAGGATCATCGTGAACCATGAGGGATGATTAGACACGTGGTTTGCACGTGCTTGATATTAGCATTTTGTGTTTTTTTTTTTTGTCAACCAAGCATATATACATAAATAAAAGGTAAATATAAAGTCACAAAAAAATCTCACAAAACTTAGCTCACAAAATGATGTGTTAAAATTTTATTGGTGCTTTTAATTAAATTGTGGCGGGTCCACAATCGATGCAACAAATAAAATATTGTCACTTCATTTTGTATCTATCGTTTGGTAGACTTCTTTTGTGCCCCTAGCATTGCCCATACATAAACGAAACACACCAATTATTTTATAAGCATCGTCACACACTGATACATTGTTATGTCTCCATACAAAATACACCCATTAAACTTGGATACATGTACAAAGGGGGGGTTTTCATAACATTCATTTATACTTTCTGATTCAACTGATTTCTTTGCCAAAAAGTCTGCCACCTCATTTCCTTCTCGATAAGCAAAAGAGCACCAAACGTGCACAAAAGAGTCCATATGTTGCCTGCAACCAGTTAACAAAAGTATCGCCCCGCCGATGGTTTTAGACTCCTGCACAAAATATTAAAAATTACAAGAGAATCAGTTTCTATATGTATCTCATTTATATTCATATTCTTTGCACACAATAACAATTGCGAAAGGCCATTTCTTCTGCTACAATATTAGTTGTTTTTCCGATTGATTGGCTAAAACCCCCAACACAAACCTCCAACTTGTTTCTGATTATTCAGCCAATACCAGTCCTCCTTGGATTTCATGTAGCTTTATCGTCAACATTTAGTTTATATTCCGTAAATTTAGAAGGAAAACACCTCACATGAATATTAATTTGCAGAATAATTTTTTGCAAGTGTGCTTGAAAACAAGCAGCATGTTCCGCATTCATCGGATATAGCAATACACGAAAGTTACTCAACATAATATTTTCTAACTTAAAAATAAACTTATTTCTCAATTGCCACACTAACCAATACGAATTATGATTTGAAACTAAAGAAAACCAGTTTTTTGACTTATAAAATGGATGTAACAAGATATGGATATACATACTCACAGAAAGGAGGGGAGTTAAAAGTACATGCCATCGAATTTCACCAAAGACTACACTCATTCACTAGATGACAAATAGATTTTCCAGCTTGATTACACAAAGGACACAGAAGATTGTAGAATTCTCTTCCTTGTTAAATTGACAGTAGTTAGAAGAACATCCTGACTCGCCTCCTAGATGAAATGCTTTAACCTACGACAACACGGAAGATTCCAAAGAGACTGCCATGATATTAAAGGTTGGAGAACACTTGAATTTTTAAGCCCAATACGGAAGTCATATGTATCCTTAACGGAAAAACACTCTCCTCTGCTCGGCCCCCATTGGAAGGAATCAGGCTAAATAAAAATAGGACAAGGGTATGCCTGAATCTTCATTAATGACTCAGAGTATAAAAAATGTCGTAACTTATCCAATTGTCATCCTAAAGTAGTTCTATAGTTTTTAACCAAATGAGAGTGCCAACTTTAGGGTATCGATGGAATAACCTCATGCTCTATAATGTTAACTCCACACCATTTTTCCTTCTGGAAGAATGTGTTTAAACCATTTCCTATTAGATGAACAATAGCCAAAGTGAATAAACATAAGAGTTTGACTAATTGTTTCCATTCCCAAGGCGCATTTTGTGAACTTGCAGCTTGTAAAATATGGGTCCGTACTCGCCCAAAGGGAATTAAGTTCTTTTAGAAGTCTCCTGTTAGGCCCAATTGGTAGGAAAACATGCTAGAGAGGGTGTTAATAGCCTATAAACATTTTCTAAGAAAACACTTTAAAATCCTAAGTCACTAATCGGCAAGCCATAATTATTATCAGCAATATCAGCAAGCACAGCGGAGAAGATGTTACTTGGTTTTACTCACACAAAATCAATTAGAAAATGTTTTGAGCTTGGTTTTAACGCAAATGGTGTTCTTAAAAGTTCAATGCAGTAAGAATGCAATTAGTATGAGGAAATGACAATGAATCAGTTAGAACAAAGTGTGCTGGTGATAGAGTTCAAACCGGCAAGTCAAACCATTAGAGTGCAAGCATAAAGACGCAGGTATTTGGAGATGTTCATTGCATAAATGTTACTACGTCCTCTACCAAGTTTGGTCAGAACTTGGATTTGGGTTAAGTGCACTATCAGTTTTTCCTAGTCCATTACAAGCTCAGCTTTGCTGATTACAAAGACCTAAAATCTAGGGATCACTAATGGATCATGATACAAGACTGACCAAGTGTATTTGAGCGGCAAGTTCTACAAGTAGAAACTTATCTCACTTAGGTGGGTGTGATACTCAATCAATGTACTACAAGAATAATCTAGTTTAGAAGTACTAACAATATTTAATGAGTTGTGCACAAGTATGTCCTATTAAATATCTAATGATTGTAGGGACAGAATGTTTGAGCTTTAATGAATGCTTCAAACAATTTTCACTTCAACTCTCTTCAATTTACCAACCTTCTTCAACACTCTGAGTCTTCTGTTTATACTTGAAGAGTGTGAGCCTTTTGACTTAGTAAATTTAAATATCGAGCCGGTTAGCTTAGGAGCATTAAATGCGCAATCTTTAGCATTAAGTGTTGAAGATATGTCGTACACTCATGCCTGTAAAATATGATGGGTAAAGACTCATTTATCTCAACCGGTTACATGCAAAAAACAAGTAAGAGATAGATTAGAGCTAAAGATAGCTCGGTGTCAGACAGGCGCAGAAAAGCATGGAAGAGCAGTTAAATTACTTTCAGCAAACAAGTAATCAAACAGTTAATGTCAACAAAGAGATAGGAACGATGTAACCTGATTATATTCATATGAATAATATCTTGAGTTGACTACCAGTAGGCTTCAGTTTGTCCTTGCTGATTGTAGAGTTGTCAGTGAAGACTTCCATGCTGGTTAATTCACTTATCTGTAAGCTTTTCATGTTGTCTGCCGGTTGCCTTCTGAATCCTCATCAGCTGGTTTAATCGGTTGAAGAATTGGTGATACACATGCGCCTAGCTTAAAAGGATCCCAAAATACAAAGAAAATTCTAAGTAGATTTAATGAAGAGTGTGGACCCTAAATGGCTAGTGTGATTAAGATTAAACAATTATAAGACCTATACATATATTTTAACTACATCTCCATAAAAGCTTAAGTAGAAAAGCAATGTTAATAGTCTCTAAGTTCGGAATGCGCAAATTCCCATAATTTTCAGGTTGTTCTCTTTTATCCCAATAAATTAATGATAACCCTCTGCCTTGAAAAGAGGCCTTCTAATAAAAAGATCTAATAATCGAAATAATATTTGTTGTAACAGATCGAGGAAGAGAGAATGACGACATTGAATAAACTGGAAATGCAAATAAGGTATCCTTAATAAAAGTCTCTCCAAGCAAGAGAAAGAAGGAGATCGCCTTCCAGAGTTCTTCTCAATAGCGCCATCCTCTCCCAACATAATGCTAAGCCGATTCCAAGAAAATTTGAGGCTTCACACCAAAAAGGTCTCCACATCCCACCATCTACAAACTTGATAAGCCCATGACATTTGGGGCTTAGCAATCTCTCAAAGCTTGGTATCAATGATCTTCTCTTGGGGCTTGCCCACGTCGACAACAAATGACATTTTACTTGAATGGGCTAAGAGTTGATTCATCTTGGGGCTTCATAAGCCACTCAAAGTTCAGCATTCGAGGGGCTTTACAATCAGCAACCCCTTGGCATCTCGGCATCAATAGTCCTTTTGAAGCCCCATAAACGACAAACATCTTGGGGCTAGACATCAATTCTCGTTGGACACTGCGGCGACAACATTCAAGCGAGGCAATCCGGACTTCGATTGAACATGACTTGATCTTGGGTTGGCTTTACAAACACACAATGGTTAAAATGGTTCACCCACGAACTAAAAAAAAAAAAAAAAAAAATCTTTTTCTCACATGTGTGCATATTCTTTCCCTTCTAATCTAAAAAAAAAAAAAAGATTTTTCTTTTTCTTTTTCTCCTTCTATGTGCAAAAGTATGTGCTTTACTTTGCTTTGCTCCTAGCTTCTCCTCCAGCATTCTCCATCATCCTTGAACTACGTTGGTCTAATTCTCTTCAAGGGATAAGTAGGCAGCCTTTTGGCACGACCAACCCATCACACAGAGGCAAGAACAATTCATCATCACCAACATCATCATTCTCCATCCAAAGCATGGACATCAAAACATCAACATCCTTCAGCAATCCATCCCCAATCAAGCGGCAATGGTAAGTAAAGGAATGAACATCATTCATCTCAAGAAAATCTATGCTTTCAAAAATCACTTCACACACAAAATCACTTTACTTCTCTCTCATACAAACTGCTTTCAAATCACATTGCACCACGAGCACAATTTCTCTCTTCATTTCACACTTCATGCATCTTCTTGCATAAACACATATATCTGCCAAGCACACACATAACAGGTACCACCACGAAGTCAACAGCATCCGCTACTCAAGGCACTTCATCCCCAGCAGAAAATGGTCCACAGTCAACCATGCCCGCATCCCCACGATAAAGTTAACAAAAACTGCAGCTCTAAACAGCAATTTGGTCAATGGTGATCCCGCAATCAGCAAACGGATCCCACCTTAGCAAACGGATCCCGCATCAGCAAACGGATCCCGCACCAGCAAACGGATCTCGCACCAGCAAACGGATCCCGCATCAGAAAACGGATCCCGCACCAGCAAACGGATCTCACATTCCAGCAAACGGATCCCGCTACCAGTAAACAGATCCCGCACCAGCAAACGGATCCCGCAATCAGCAAACGGATCTCGCATTCCAGCAAACGGATCTCACTACCAGCAAACGGATCCCGCACCAGCAAACGGATCCCGCAATCAGCAAACGGATCCCGAAATCAGCAAACAGATCCCGCTTCAGCAAACGGATCCCGCAATTAGCAAACGGATCCCGCAATCAGCAAACGGATCCCGCACCAGCAAACGGATCCTGCTTCAGTAAACGGATCCCGCCATCAACAAACGGATCCCGTAACAGCAAATGGATCCCGCACCAGCAAACGGATCCCGTACCAGCAAACGGACCCCGCATCAGCAAATGGATCCCGCTTCAGCAAGACGGATCCCGCCATATCCTTTCTATATCAATAAAGCCGCTCACACAGGGAGCGCACCCCCATCTTTCACAATTCAAAATTCCCCTCTTTCTTTAAATTTTGTGGCCATGGTGGGCCGCCTCAAGCCACCACACCCTTTCCATCCGCGAAAGTCGCTCACATAGGGAGCGCACTCCTATCCTTTGTAATTTCAAATTCATGTTTTATCGAGTCTTTGTTTTCTCTTGTCGATGTCCTCGGCGGTTGTCTTCCTTTCGTCGACGCGTTTGCTTTGCAATCCACGTCGCCGAGGGGCTCTGTAGACACCCCGCCTTGGACCTCTCACCCCGATTGCATACATAGTATTTTTATTTAACTTGTTTTTGTTAATTTCTGTTACTTACGTTAAGTTCCTAACTGATTCCGTTAGTTTTGGACTAAACTAACTGCATAACAGAGTTAACTTTTAGAGTCATTCTGTCATTCTGTTATTCTCACCGCGGGCACCTCCCGTAATATTATAGGGCGCGCGCGCGCGTTTTGTCCAATAGGCCGGACCCGCGCGCTTCCCACTTTGGCAGTAACGGATAGCACCATTTTTCCCTCCCTTTTCTTATTTAGAAAATCTCTTCTTAATCACAAACACCTCATTTTTACATCCACATTCTTCCCCCTTATTTCATAACTCCTAAATCCTTTATTCTAGCCATTCTTCATAAAAAACAAAATATTCTTTTTTATTATTATTTGATTTTCTCTTTATTATTTATTTATTATTTTATTTATCTTATTTGTGATTGGTCAATTCCATCTCACATGGATTGACCAATTTCCCTCCAAACTTTCCCTCCTATTTTTACCTATAAAAGCCATTTTCTTCTACCTTAGAAAAAGACCTTCTTTTTTTACTTGAATTTTCTCTACACATACACTATACACAAATCCTCTCAACAAGATTTCTCTACAAAACACTACACAAAGTGTTGCACAACATTTTCTCTACAACAACACCATCTTCAAGTCAAGGTTTAAAGTCCTTCTTCTTAAGGTACAACTTCCCTTTTTCTTCTTCTTATTTTATTCATGTCTAGTCAATGTATGCAATCTCCATAAAAAGGGATACAACCAAAAGACCACTTCACTATTGAAGTTTGGTCAAGGTTACATCCCAACATTTTAATTCCACTTTAATTTACATTCTCATTTCTTAATGTAATTATCTAGCAATAATTCGACATGTAATCTTTAGTATAAATCAATAAATAAGGAATTCTCCTTTATTTTTCCTCTATAAACTTCCCCTTTCTTTTCATTATAATTGTTAGCACATTTCTCTTATCATTAAATTGAAGGACATTTAGCATTAGAACACCACAAGTAGCAAGACCCGCGTAAGCGAGGCGGAGTGGGTGTTTAATTACTTCCCACTCCGCCACCTAACCCCCGAACCCTTTCTCTCCCGAATCTCTGGTTTTCGTACAAAAATTGGCTTTCTTTAGGTTTTTCTTATGTTCCTCTAAAACATAGGTGGCGACTCTTAAAATCAAGTAGACATCCTAGGTAATTCACGTGCTCTAGCCAAGCCGTGGTCCCCCGGGGTATCTATAGGAAGCGGGACCTATTTGCTGATAGCGAGATCCGTTTGCTTGAATGCGGGACCCGGAGGACCGTTTACTGAAGTGCGGGACCCGGAGGGCCGTTTGCTGAAGTGCGGGGTCCAGAGGACCGTCTGCTGAAGTGCGGGACCCAGAGGACCGTTTGCTGAAGTACGGGGCCTAGAGGACAATTTGATGAAGTGCGGGGCCTAGAGGACCGTCTGCTGAATTGCGGGGCCTAGAGGACCGTCTGTTGAAGTGCGGGAACTAGAGGACCTTTGCTTTGAATGGATGTAGATTTCACTTGATGAGGAAGCGGTGATTCTGTGACTCGCCCCAAACCAAGTTGTTGTCGTGAGTCGTACTTTGATGTTGACTGTTTGACTTTGACTTTCGATGGGGTGCGGGCACAGTGATTGCGGAGTGCTTTGTGCTGGGGATGAATTGTAAAAACTGATTTTTGAGAATTAATGGACACCCTACTTTGAGTGGGAGTTTTTATCTTATTTCAGTTTTTAGACATGCCTTAAGGGCGGACCAAATTAATGTGTGCCCAGCTGAGTGTTTGCCGTCGTCGTTTGAGCTTCTCTTGTTGCTGGGATTGATCTTTTCTGCAGGTTGAAGGCGTTGGAGCGCCTGGGTTCTGTTCTGAACTAACAAAGGCTATTTCTGGAGCATTTTCTACCTGGGATGCGGGCGCTTCCTCTCTTGGAGACGTGACGCGCGTGCCTAGTAGACCGGTGTCGGGAGGCGCGCGCCTCTGGGAGGCGAAATTCAGGGCTTGATATTTGCTGACCAAAAGATCCCCCAACAGCTATAATATCAGCTTCTGGTCGGTAATTCTATTCCAACAGCTTTCTTCTGCCATTTTTGAACACCATTTTATTGCCCAATTTTGCTTATAACCTTCTTTCCCATGGCCTCTAACCTTTTTAGTCTTGGTGCCGAGGTTGTCAAGAGTTACGAGAAGGATTTATCAACATTCGTTTATTCTTTCAAGACCCATCTCAAAAATGCTTTCATCAAACATTTTGGATTTCGAATTCTTTTTACTTTCCGAACATTGAAGCCAGATTGGGACTTGTTGAAGGCTGCCACAGCCTTCTGGGATTGTGATAGCCATGCATTCAACTTTTCGGCTAATGAAAGGGCGCCGACTGTCGATGATTTTGGGGCCATTTTGGGTATGACTTTGGCCAGTCGGATTGCCGTCCCTAAGTATCACTGCGGTGTTGTTGATTCTTAGGTTGACCTTCTGAATCTCCCTGTTGGAGAGGTGAAGAAGATGATGCACGGGACCGTTGTTGACATAACTGTGGATGTGTAGTTGGCCGAAATCGTGTTGCAGGCGAAAGGACAGCGATTTAGCATAATTACGCTCATTGTAGGAGAGACCTTGCATGGTTTGGACGAATTGCACCGTACGGGCGAGATGCGACGAGGAAGCCCCTTGCTTTTGACCATATGGCTTCGGGAGCATTTCAGGCTTATGCGTCAGATGGTGGCCTTTCTCCTTTTGCTGTTCATAGGCGATGGTTGTTGATTAGAGATTTGACTGAAGAGGGTTGGAGGATATTTTTTTCGCTTCTCGTCTTACAGCTGACGTTGAGTGGTGCCCTTGGGGTCTTATCCCTTTTGTGGAGTGGACCTCTGGTTTTCAGTGTGTGGTTTTACCCGGGTTGAGAGATTCTTCGTTTTACCAACCAGAACGGGTTCTGAGGCAATTTGGCCGTCAACAGATAATTCCTTTTCCGAGGAACGGGAGGCTTCGTCCAGTTTCTTACATGGGTTCGGACTTCTCGAATGAGCTTCAGTCGGCTTGGGGAGATGATCGTAACCATTAGGCTTCTGCTCCTTTGCATCGGGGTAGTATCTTTCTTCCCGAGAGTTACTTGGATCACTTGCTTGGTACCATCTACCGCGGCATTACTTGGGTAGGTGCTCTGCGGGCTGAGTTGTTAGGGAAGGACTTTGAGCCTAGCAGTGCTTAACAACATTCTAACTGACCCTTTCGGTACCCCTTTGGATGACTTTTATGCTCAGAGGTGCTCTGTTGCGCAGAAGGTATCGGTCCGCATCAGTGTTCCTAGGCCTCCCAAGAAGAGTAGGATTGATGGTCGTTCGGGTGGTCCTTCGAAGGCCAAGAGAAAATTAGATTTTTCCTAGTATTCCCAAGAGATTGCAATTAAAATAAACCACTTGTTTAGGATTTAATGTTTTATGTCTTTTAATAGCTCAACATTTCCATTGTAATGATCAAGATAATTTAGTGAATGAATAAAAATTGCATCTTGTTAAATTGAAATGATTTGGGTATTTGTTTATATTTTAGACCGCACCCGATGGTTGCCTACGTTCATCCAGTGTAGAGGCTCAGGTCTCCGTAGTTCAAACAAAAAGACCATTTTTTTTTGTGCACCCTGTTTTTTGCCTAGACCGCCCTTTCGGGTTTTCAATCTAGCGGGCTTCTTTTTTGCACTTGCTCTAATTTTTGCTAGGCCTCCTTACGAGTTTTTAACCTATCGAGCTTTTTTTTTCTTCGTTTATTAGATGTAAAATCTCTTCAACTTATCGAGGTTGACTTCCGTTGGCAGCTGATCTCCGTCTAAATCCACGAGTCGGACTGCACCGCCGCTTAGTATCTTCTTGACTACGTACGGGCCGATTCATCGGGGTCCCCATTTTCCAAGGGGGTTCATGGCATTAGGAGGGTGTTATCTTAGGACCAAATCTCCCACACTGATGTTTCAGGGCTTCACGTTTTTGTTGAAAGCCCTAGCCATTCTTTGTTGATAGGCCCTCGTACGTTCGATTGCCCTTAGCCTTTTCTCGTCGAGTAGGGCTAGCTGTTCATATCGACTTTGCATCCAATCAACTTCATTGAGTTGGTTTTCGAGGAGAACCCATGGGGATGGGACTTCGAGCTCTATTGGGAGTACAGCTTCGGAACCATATACCAGTGCATAAGGAGTTTCTCCAGTCGTTGTCCGTATTGACGTGCGGTAGCCCCATAATGCTAGAGGTAGCTTTTCGGGCCAATCCTTTCCGGTGGAGGCCATTTTCTTCACAATGGTCTCGATTGTCTTATTAGCTGCCTCGACCGCGCCGTTTGCTTGAGGGCGGTATAGAGATGGCTTGTGCTTAGTAATCTTGTATTCTACCAGGAGCACGTCCATCTCTTTCTCAAAGTGAGAACCGTTGTCTGAGATGATTTCATGAGGAACGCCGTACCGAACATGATGTGGGTTTTACGAATTCGGCCACTTTCTTGGCGTTGAGAACTTGGTAAGCCTGTGCTTTGACCCATTTCGTAAAATAGTCCACGGCTACTAGGACGAAAGATTGTCCGTTGCTGCCAGTAGGGTGAACTTTGCCGATGATGTCTATGCCCCAACAAGAGAAAGGCCAAGGCGTGGTCATATTGTAAAGCTGTGAGGGTGGAGCGTGCTGCAGATTGGTATGGGATTGGCATTTGGCGCACCTCTTGACTTTCTCGATGCAGTCCCTTTCCTTGGTACTCCAATAATAACCCATGCGGAGTTTTTCTTGGTCAACATAAACCCGTTCATCTGGGGCCCACATTCACCTTCGTGGATCTCATGCATTATTTCTTGAGCTTCGGTCTCATTTGCGCATAGAAGATTGATCCCTTCGTGGTGCCTTTTGTAGACTCGGTCCCCAATCAGTACATATCGGGAGGCTAGTCTTTGCAATGCCATTTGGGACTTCTTATTGCTATTCTCGGGATAAGTACCATCCTTGAGGAAATTCATGATATCCGCATACCACGAGGAGTTTGCTTGGACCTCGTTGATCTTGATACTCATGCAGTATGCCGGACTGTTCCTTCGGGAAATTTTGAAGAGCTTCACCATTTTACCCTCAGGTATTTTGACCATTGAAGCGATGGTGGCTAGTACATCAGAAAAACGGTTTTTGTCCCTTGGCAGGTAGTTGAAGGTGATTTCTTGAAACTGTTCGACCAACTCCTTGAGATGTTGACCATACCGTTGCAGATTCGAGTCTTGAATCTTCCACTTTCCAGATGTCTGGTTGATGATGAGCAAGGAATCACCAAATACCTCTAAACTTGTGATATTTCTCTCGAGTGCTGCTTCGAGCCCCGCTATGCATGCTTCATACTCAGCGGTGTTGTTATTGGCTTCAAATTCGAGGCGGATAGCGATTGGAGTATACATGTCCTTTGGATAAACAAGTAACATCCCTATGCCATATCCATTCTTATTGGCGGCACTATTGAAAAAAAGTTGCCACTTATTTTCTTCTGTTGTAGCGCAAATTAAATGCTCGTCGGGGAACTGTACATCTTCCCCCTTCACTTTGTCACACGGAAATTCGGCAAGCTGATCACTGAACACTTTCCCCCTGATGGATTTGAGTGTGACGTAAGTGATATCGTAACCAGCGAGCATGAAATACCATTTGGCTATTCTTGTTGACATGAAAGGCTTCTTGAAATGTAGCGGAGCGGGTCCACTTTTGTTACCAACTTGATTGGGAAGGCTTCCATGTAATGCTTGAGCTTTTGAGTAACCCAAACCAATGCAGCACAAGACTTCTCTAAGACAGAGTAGTTCTTTTCAGCTCCTTGAAGCCGGCGGCTGACAAAGTAGATAGCATTCTCTTTTATGGAGTCTCACTGTTCTTGTGCTAAGATAGCCCCTAGGGATTCATCATTGACATTGAGATAGAGAAAGAGAGGTTTCTCTTTGTGCGGTGGAACCAAAACTGGAGGGCATGTTAAGTAATGATTTACTTGGTCGAAGGCTTCTTGGCAAGCATCGGTCCATTCTAGAGCCACATTCTTCTTGAGTAGCTTGAAGATCGGTTCACACATGGAAGTGAGTTGGTGCACAAACTGACTGATGTATTGAAGTCTGCCCATGAAACCTTTGATTTCTTTCTGCGTCTTTGGAGGAGGCATGTCAATGATTGCCTTGATCTTGGAGGGATCGGCTTCAATTCCCCTCTCAGTGACCATATAACCGAGAACCTTTCCTCTGACGACCCAAAAGTGCACTTTGTGGGATTGAGTCTCATGTTGTGTTGTCGAAGTCTTTCAAAGAATTTGCGAAGATCGATCAAATGTTGACCGTTGGTTCCCTTCGAATGGATGATCATGTCGTATACATAGAACTCAATCTCTTTATTAATCATGTCATGGAATAGATCCGTAACAGCCCTTTGGTACGTAGGCCCAGCGTTCCTTAGTCCGAACGGCATGACTGTGTAGCAGAAAGTGCCCCACGGTGTTGTGAAAGCTGTCTTGTGTTGGTCCTCTTCGAACCTGAGAATCTGATTGTAACTGGCAAAACCGTCCATAAATGAGCGGACTTCATAGTTGGCAGTCGAATCGACGAGCATATCGATGTTTGGTAGTGGAAAATCATCTTTCGGGGAAGCTTTGTTCAAATCCCGGAAGTCCACACAAACCCGAATCTTGCCGTTTGCCTTTCTGACTGACACAATGTTGGATAGCCAAGTCGGATACTCAATGACTTTGATGAAACCCACACTGAGGAACTTTTCAATCTCTTCTTTGGCTTGTAGAGACCATTCTGGCTTGATCTTTCTGAGCTTCTGATTTACTGGCTTGGCGTCCTCTCTGATCGGAATTCTGTGCTCCGCGACCTTTTTGTCCAAACCCGGCATGTCTTTGTACGACCATGCGAATACATCCACAAACTCTTTGAGCAGTGCAGTCAATCTGTCTTTGTCTTCCCCCTGAAGAAGCTGCCAATCTTCGTTTCTTTCGGCTCTTCATCGGTACCTAGATTAACAACATGCAATTCCTCATCATCCCCTGGACCATTTTCACCACGACAACGAACCTGTTGAGCTAGTTCATTTAGGTATGTTATGTTTTCGTGGTCTATTTCATCATAATTTGAATCGTTATTAACTTGTTCATTAAGTTCGTTATTAGTTAATTCATCATTTATGATGTTTGCAATCTCGTGGTACTCAGAAATATCGAATTTTTCATTAGCAAAGAAAGGAAACACACGCTCGGCTATTGCCTCCATATCCTCTTGGGTGAGGGTATTAGAAACACTCTCGGACTCGAAAGTAAGTGTGAGCCGCTTTTCCTTTGTTGCTGTACAGGGTATGCAACCCATTTCTCGGATCAAGAAATCCTCGGATATTATGGGCCCCTTCGTTGAATACCAGTTGTTGATTGGCTCGGAGCTTGGAGAGATCTCACTGATAGTTTCCTTTCTGACGATGGTGTCGTAGATGACATTGACTTGACAATCATCCATGATGGAAAATTCTTCGAACATGGAGGCTAGATCGGATAGTTCTTCCCCCACGGTAATCTCTACCTCGGACTCTATAGTCACTTTCTTGCCCCACCACTCTCGGGGCAACATTGGAGTAGGCTCCCTTTCTCGTGTCGGAATTTCACAATCAGTGAAGATCTCGAGACTGGGTTTTCTGACGCCCTTATTGTTGACCCATGGTTCGGGAAAGATCATGTACGGAACATCTTCCCCTTGGCGAACAAAATAACCGTTCAGTGTGTTGCGGTAAGGCCTCAAGTTAGGGATTTCATATTGTCGACCTTCTTTGCGTGCTCGGGTCTTTTGACTCTTGACTGCTTGCTCGTATGTCAAGTCATCTTTGGTAGGCTTGTACCCCAAACCAAACTTGTTCTTGACAAAAGGAACTTCTACGGGGTGCAATGACACGCCCCAAGTCCCGGGATCCCCTAATAGAACCTCGAACCTGGTGCGCGTAACTAACAAGAAACAAGAAACTAACGGGAAACAGGAACAATACCAGTTAGAAACAAACTGACATGATATATATACTCAAGAGTAAGGAGCTAAGATAGCTCACAATGAGTTCTAGATCAAGAAAATTAAAACCAAACATGGTTACATACAGCGGAAGACATGCCTAGCACATAATCTGGCATCAAGAGATGTCTAGAGACAACAAGTACTACACAAGTCTACCCCAACAAGCCCTGAGTTTAACAACTCATACAACATCGTCCTTACCAAAGTGTAAAAGGACACTAGTCTCAAACAAGAACATCCTGCGGAGTACGCTCCCAGCTATGTCGAGCCTCACTGCGTACTATCCCCTGCTTTCCTGGGGGGGGGAAACAAATAAAGGGTGAGATAAATCTCAGTAAGCTATTAACATGCAACTACATGACATGTTATCACGCAATTCCAGTAGATACTCAAGTAATCATATATCAAGTATTATCAAGTAACAAGTATAGGAGAGGCTAAGCCAACTCAACAAGTAATCAAGCTCAAGATATAATCAGGTAACAAGTAGTGAAGTAGTGTGAGAGGCTAGACCAACTCACCAACAAGCACATAGGCCTATCACGTATCATTACCTGAATCCTTCCATATTTGGGCACCATTGCCCAAATATAAGTTTCAATGTGAGCCATGGGACAAGAGTTGCCCTTGAATTTGCTTATGTCGGGCATCTTGAACTTATCGGGAAGAGCGGCCATAGTACTCATGAGGATGGATGATTGATAAAGGCTTGTGTCGGAGCCTTTCCCCATGTTGAGCCCATTGAATTTTTGGTCGATGTAGGCCATGATAGAATCCACCATTTTGGGCTCATTGTTCTCGGAACTCGGCTCCCCCATTTTCTTGGTGCGGGTGTTGACATAAGGACTTTTGAACAAACCCTCGGTCCATTCGGATTCATCATCATTATTCTTGTTCTTTCCCTTGGCAAGATTAGTGAGCTTTTCTTTCATTAGCTCCATCTCGGCCTCGTGGGCCTCCCTTTGGCTGTCGAGGTGGGATTGCCAAATGTCGTCTTTGCTTTGTGCCTCCTTATTAAGGGTGGAGACTTGCTCTTGGAGGAGTTGGACCATGGTTGAAAGCTGTTGGAGAGACATGGTGTTGCTGCTGCCGGTCATGGTTGCTGTTGGAGCTGTTGGAGTGATCTCTTCACGGACTAACCGATTTGCCGAATCCCAGTAGACTCTGTAAGTACCAATTGAACCTATATTGCAGAAGAGGCCCTTGTCAGTCTTGAGTAACACTTGCGGTCCACGAAGAGGCTTAGAACACACAGTTGGGCACACGACTCGAACCACATAAGAAAAGACTCTTTTTTTTTTTATATAAGTCGGAGGGAATGGATCCCTTTTGGGGTTTCTAAGAAAATAATGGAATCGTCACACTAGTATATAGACCATCTTGCGGTCCCATATACTCATCGGATTCCATCACGCTTGTGAATCCTACATGTATCGGGATTAAACTAAATTAATGTAGTAAAGCATACATGCGGGGACGGATTTTTTTATTTTCGTCCAAAATAACACTTTTGGGGATGGATTTTTATTGCGTCCATTTCAACAATTTGGCATGTATGATTTGAAGACATTAGTTTAGGGAAATCTCGGTACATGGAAACCGACTTGAGTCACGGAGTGTTAGACCCTAACTAGAATTGTGTGGTTTGTGCTCGCTTGAATATGAGGCTCAAAGGTCACCCCCGGCATGTACTCTTGAACTACGCCACGGGCTGAGGTTTACCGCTTCGAAAGAGCCAAGGTCGGGTGGAGCTTGAAACTTTCTAGGACGGGCCTCGACGGGTTTGGGTTGGACTTGTGCGACTCGATAGTGAGCAGTTTCATAGGAATATGTGCATGTAGTGTGAGGTCTAACAAGTGACAAAATTTTATATATTTTTTTTTTTGAAAAGAAAGAAAACAAACAAAACACATAAGCACATAAATTACAACTCCCGAATCACCCGTGTGACCGGTAAATAAAACACAAAATTAAAACAGTCCGAGGGTTCAATTCAGTTCTGATGCAGGCAACTGTGCCCACACCCCACTGTTCTGCTCAGTCACTGAAACCTGTTTCTGTTCTGGGAACCAACCCAGAAGCATGCGCCTCTGAGTGTTGATGTGGGACGCGCGCGCACGGCGCAATGCTAGTAGGAGGCGCGCGCTTCTGGGCACACCAGTCAGAATGTCAGATTTTGGACTCAGGGGATTGCCCTGGTCCTACGTTCATATTGTAACCCCTGCAGAAATGATTAGTGCAGAATAGCAGAAGAAGAAGATGAAGAACATGAAGAAGTGGGCAATTCTGGTCCTTGATACGGGATGCGCGCGCCTTAGCTGAAGAGGCCGGATGCGCGCGCCTCCCCCATCAGGAATCAGAATGCCCAGAAAAGATGTAGATTTTGATCAGAATGCAAGTTTAACCCTCAAATGTCCCCAGCGGAGTTGCCACTGTAGATACCCCGGGGAGCCACGGCTTTAGGCTTGAGCGCGTGAATTGTCCTAGGATGTCTAACTTGTTTTAGATTGTTTAGAGTCGCCACCTATGTTTTGAGGAACATAAGAAAAACCTATTGATTATAGCCTAAGTTTGATTACGAAAACAGAGATTCTTTGTTTTGAGTTTCGGGGGTTAGATTACGAGATGGAAGTACCGAAACACCCATCTCGCCCAACTAAAGTTGGTCTTGCTTGATCAAAATCTACATGAATAATAACGTTCTTCTTCTTCTTCTTTAAGTCATAAAAAAGGGGGTTTAAAATAGAGTTTGGAATGTAGGAGATAACTCCTTAACCAACCTCAGTGAGATGAGGTGATCATTAGAGTCATGTCCCAAATGATTTGGGTGATTGCACATTTTGATTAGAGTAAAAAGAGAGAGAGGAGATGAAGTAGAAAAGAAAGGAAAATATGGACTTTTACCTACAATTTGAAGAACTTCAAATATTGCTTGATGATATCCTTGGAGAACCTTTAGAAAGTGATTTTGGTATAGTTTTTGTAAGTTCAATTTTTGGTCCTTGAAAATTGAGGTAAAGGGAGCTTTTTATAGGTGAAAGAGGGGTGTTTTTGGTGCCAAAACTCAGTCACCAAGAAATCCTTCCCGGGCAAAATCCTGTAAATTGAGCAAGGGAGGGAATCCTGGCTAGAAATCTGTAACTGACGCCCAGAGGCGCGCGCTTCCTGCTTTGGAGCGGGAGGCGCCGCGCCCTGGCTCCTCCAGTCGGAGGCGCGCGACTCAGAGAAGGCAATTTTGACAGAATGGACTAGAAAGTCAGCCCTGTCATTCAGTTTAGTCCCTGGACTTAACGAAGTCAGTCAGGAACTTAACGGAAGTGACAGAAACTAACGAGAAACACTTAAAACGGGGAGAAACACAAGATCAAATGTGCAATCGGGGTGAGCGGTCCAAGGCGGGGTGTCTACAGAGCCCCTCGGCGACGTGGATTGCAAAGAAAAACGCGTCGACGAAAGTTTAAAACACCCCGCCGAGGACATCACCAAGAAAAAAGTAAAGACTCGATGAAAGCAAAAATTTGAAATTGAGAGAGAGAGAGTGGTGCGCTCCCTGTGTGAGCGGCTTTTGTTGATGGAGGGGGTGGCATGATTCGTTAGGTGAACCTGCCGGCTGAATATCTTGAATGAGGCCGTTAGTGAACCTTTTGAACTAGGCCGTTGGTGAACCTTTGGAGAGGCCGTTAGTGAACCTTTGAAGAGGCCGTTAGTGAACCTTTGAGGAGGCCGTTAGTGAACCTTTTGAGGACGAATCCGTTAGTGAAATCCGTTGAAGAGGACGTTAGTGAACCTTTGGAGAGGCCGTTAGTGAACCTTTGGAGGACGAATCCGTTAGTGAAATCCGTTGATGAGGCCGTCAGTGAACCTTTGAATGAGGCCGTTAGTGAACCTTTGAATGAGGCCGTTAGTGAACCTTTGAGGACGAATCCGTTAGTGAAATCCGTTGATGAGGCCGTTAGTGAACCTTTGGAGAGGCCGTTAGTGAACCTTTGAAGAGGCCGTTAGTGAACCTTTGAGGAGGACGAATCCGTTAGTGAAATCCGTTGAAGAGGCCGTTAGTGAACCTTTGGAGAGGCCGTTAGTGAACCTTTGAAGACGAATCCGTTAGTGAAATCTGTTGATGAGGCCGTTAGTGAACCTTTGAAGACGAATCCGTTAGTGAAATCCGTTGATGAGGCCGTTAGTGAACCTTTGGAGAGGCCGTTAGTGAACCTTTGAAGAGGAATCCGTTTGGTGAAATTCGTTGATGAAATATTGCTTTAAAGTCTCGTGCCTCTTGGAGTCACACTTGACCTCTTTTGAATTGTGGGGTGCGGGTACAGAACCATAGACTAGAAAAATGTTCCTGCTGGGGATGAAATGTTGAGATTGACTCTTGAGGGGGGTATGGCACCCGTGACAGAATTTAGGGAGTTCGGAATCCATGGGAGGACATCCTACTTTTGAGTGGGAGTTTCTATCCTATTTCCAATTTTTGACATGCCTTAAGGGCGGACCAGAAGAAGGTGTGCCCAACTGGGTGTCCGAGGACAGGGACTGCGTCTTGATTTAGGCTAGAGATCTCTGACAAGACCCTTTTCTGAAGTGATCTAGACTTGGGAGGCGCGCGCTTTCCTCTGTGGGCTTGGACGCGCGCGCATTTGAGACCGCTGCCGGGTGGCGCGCGCGTCTGGGAGGCGAAATTCCGGGCTTGACATTTGCTGGCCAAAAGAAACCCCAACAGCTATAATATCATCTTCTGTTCGACCACTTGATTCTCACAGCTCCTTTCTTCCATTTTTGAACATCATATTATTGCTCAACTTTGCTTGTGATCAACATTTTCTATGGCTTCCAATTCTTTTGTTCTTGATGCCAAGGTTGTTAGTGGTTATGAAAAGGACTTGGGCACTTTCGTGTATTCTTTCAAGACCCATCCCAAGAAGGCCTTCATCAAAGACTTCGGGTTCCGAATTCTTTTCACTTTGCGGACGTTGAAGCTGGATTGGAATTTGTTGTGAGCTGCCGCAGCTTTCTGGGATTGTGACAGCCATACCTTCAACTTTTCGGCTAATGAAATGGTGCCGACTGTTGATGATTTCAGGGCCATCCTCGGCATGCCTTTGGCCGGTCGGATTGCCATCCCTAAATATCACCGTGGTGCCATTGACTCTTGGGTTGAGTTACTGAATCTCCCTGTTGAGGACGTGAGGAAGATATTGCACGGTACTGTGGTTGACATAACTGAGTTGCCGATGTTCTTCAGTTTACACTCGGAGGATCCGGTGGTTCAATCTTTCAAGAGGAATGCC
The DNA here is from genome assembly GCA_026119855.1 of Campanula takesimana. Lineage (NCBI taxonomy): Eukaryota > Viridiplantae > Streptophyta > Magnoliopsida > Asterales > Campanulaceae > Campanula > Campanula takesimana. The sequence continues at coordinate 618,646 of JAOWBW010000480.1, read as the reverse complement.
ATGGCCGCTTGTCTCTTTAGTGAAGTACTGTTTGTTGCACCTTTCGGGACTGCGGATGCGCATTTGGTTGAGATTATTTTGCAAGCCAAGGAGCAACAATTTAGTATAATCCCTCTTATCGTAGGGGAGACGTTGCACGGTCTTGATTAGTTACATAGGACGGGCAAGATGTATCGGGGAAGCCCTTTTCTCTTGACCATATGGCTCCGGGAACACTTCAAGATTTATTCTCCGGATGGTGATTTATCTCCCTTTGCTGTTCATAGGAGGAAGCTGTTGATCCGGGATTTATCTGAAGATGGTTGGAAGAAATTCTTTGCCTCTCGGGTGACCGTTGATATTGAGTGGTGTCCTCCTTCTTGGGGTCTTCGTCCTTTTGTGGAATGGACTCTTGGTTTTCAGCACGTGGTTGTACCCGGCTTGAGAGATTCTTCATTTTACCAGCCAGAGCGGGTTCTGCGGCAGTTTGGTCGCCAACAGATGATTCCTTTTCCGAGGGGCGGAGTGCTTCGTCCAGTTTCTTACATGGGTCCTGACTTCTCGAGTGAGCTTCAGTTGGATTGGGGAGATGACCGCAACCGTTGGGCTTTTGCTCCTCTGCATCGGGGGAGTGTCTTCCTTCCCGAAAGCTACTTGGATTATTTATTTGGCACCCTTTACCGTGGCATCACTTGGGTTGATGTGCTTCGTGCCGAGTTGTTGGGAAAGGGTTTTGAGCCTAGCAGAACTTTGAGATATAGGGAGGCTGCTGCTGATTCGAGTAACATTCTGGCTGACCCTTTCGGTACTCCTTTGGATGATTTTTATGCTAGGAGACGTGCCGCAACACAGAAGGTTTCGGTGCGTATTAGTGCTCCTCCGTTACCCAAGAAGAAAAGGATTGAGAGACGATCGGGTGGTCCTTTGAAGGCTAAGAGAAAATTGGACTTTTCTTAGTACCCTGAGAGATTGCAATTAATTAGACCACTTTGTTTTAGGATTTAATGTTTTGATGTATTTTGTTGCTCAATAAATCCGTTGTAATGGTTTGAACAATTCATTGAATGAATAAAAATTGCATTTTGTTATTTGAAGTGAATTGGGTATTTTTGATATGTTTTAGACCGCACCCGAAGGTTGCCTACGTTCCTCCAGTTGGGAGGCTCATGTCTCCGTAGTTCAAACAAACAAAGACCATTTTTTTTTTTTTGTGCACCCTGTTTTTTGCCTAGACCGCCCTTTCGGGTTTTCAATCTAGCGGGCTTCTTTTTTGCACGTGCTCTAATTTTTGCCTAGGCCGCCCTTGCGGGTTTTCAACCTAGCGAGCGATTTTTTTTTTTTTTTTTTTTTTTTTTTTTTTTTTTTTAATGGTCTTTGTTTATTAAGCGTAGAACCTCTTGAGCTTGTCGAGGTTGACCTCCTTTGGCACCTGGTCACCATCTAAATCCACGAGCCGGACTGCACCACCGCTTAGTAACTTTTTGACCACGTACGGACCGATCCATCGGGGTCCCCATTTCCACAGGGGATTCATGGCATTAGGAGGATGTTGTCTTAAGACCAAATCTCCTACGTTAATGTTTCGAGGCTTCACCTTTTTGTTGAAAGCTCTTGCCATCCTTTGCTGATATGCCCTTGTGCGTTCGAGTGCTCTCAGCCTTTTCTTATCGAGTAAGGCTAGCTGTTCATATCGACCTTGCATCCAGTCGACCTCGTTGACTTGATTCTCGAGGAGGACCCGTAGAGATGGGACTTCCAGTTCGATTGGGAGTACGGCTTTAGAACCATAGACTAATGCATACGGAGTTTCTCCTGTCGCTGACCGTATTGATGTGCGGTAGCCCCACAATGCTAAAGGTAGCTTCTCGGGCCAATCCCTTCCTGTTGAGGCCATTTTCTTGACGATGGTCTCGATGGTCTTATTTGCTGCTTCGACCGCGCCATTTGCTTGGGACGGTAAGGAGATGACTTGTGCTTGGTGATCTTGTATTCTACCAAAAGTGCATCCATTTCCTTCTCAAAGTGAGAGCCGTTGTTGGAAATGATTTCATGAGGCACGCCGTATCGGCACATGATATTAATCTTTACAAATTCGGCCACTTTCTTTGCGTTGAGGGTTTGATAGGCTTGTGCTTCGACCCACTTTGTGAAGTAGTCGACTGCCACTAGGACGAACGACTGCCCATTGCTCCCGGCAGGATGAACTTTACCGATGATGTCTATCCCCCAACAGGAGAAAGGCCAAGGTGTGACCATGTTGTAAAGTTGCGAGGGTGGAGCATGTTGTAAATTAGCGTGGAATTGGCACTTAGCACACCTTTTGACTTTCTCGATACAGTCTCGTTCCATAGTGCTCCAATAGTAACCAATGCGGAGTATCTTCTTGACTAGCATAAACCCATTCATGTGGGGTCCACACTCTCCTTCGTGCACTTCACACATTATTTCTTAAGCTTCGGCCTCATTGGCGCATAAGAGATTGATCCCGTCGTGGTTCCTTTTATAGACGCGGTCCCCAATCAGTACGTACCGAGAGGCTAGCCTTTGCAGAGCTGCTTGAGACTTCTTATTGCTATTCTCGGGATAAGTGCCATCTTTGAGGAAATTCATGATATCCGAATACCACGGAGAGTTTGTTTGAACCTCGTTGATCTCGATACCCATGCAATATGCCGGACTGTTCCTTCGGGCAATTTTGAAAGGCTTCACCATTTTCCCTTTGGGCATTTCGACTAATGAAGCTATGGTGGCCAGTGCATCGGCGAAGCGATTTTTATCCCTTGGCAGGTAGTTGAAAGTGATCTCTTGGAATTGTTCAACCAATTCTTCAAGGTGCTGACCATACTGTTGGAGAGTCGGGTCTTGGGTTCGCCATTTACCCGATTGCTGATTGATAAGGAGCAAAGAGTCGCCGAACTTCTAGTTCCGTGACGTTTCTTTCGAGAGCTGCTTCGAGCCCTGCTATGCATGCTTCGTACTCGGCAATTTTGTTGGTAGCTTCAAATTCCAGATGGATGGCAATGGGAGTGTAGATGTCTTTTGGATCAACAAGCAATATTCCTATACCAAAGCCGTGTTTATTGGCGGCGCCATCGAAAAAAAGTTGCCACTTATTTTCCTCGGTTGCAGTACAAATTAAATGCTCGTCGGGGAACTGTACGACTTCCCCCTTCACTTCGTCACACGAGAATTCGGCAAGCTGTTCACTGAACACTTTCCCCCTGACGGATTTTAGTATGACGTAAGTGATATCGTAGCCGGCGAGCATGAAGTACCATTTGACTATTCTTGTTGACATGAAAGGCTTCTCGAAGATGTAGCGGAGCGGGTCCACCTTTGCTACTAGCTTGATCGGAAAAGTTTCCATGTAGTGTTTGAGCTTTTGAGTGACCCAAACCAATGCTGCACATGACTTCTCTAGGACAGAGTAGTTCTTTTCGCCTCCTTGGAATCGGCGACTGACAAAATAGATGGCATTCTCCTTTGTGGATTCTCGTTGCTCTTGTGCTAACATAGCCCCTAGGGCCTCATCATTGACAGTGAGATAGAGCAAAAGAGGCTTCTCCTTGTGCGGCGGAACTAGAACAGGAGGGCACGTCAAGTAATGTTTCACTTGGTCGAAGGTTTCTTGGCATGCGTCGGTCCATTCTAGAGCCACGTTCTTCTTGAGTAGTTTGAAGATTGGCTCGCACATGGAAGTGAGTTGGTGCACAAACCGACTGATGTACTGCAGTCTGCCCATGAAACCCTTGATCTCTTTCTGCGTCTTTGGAGGAGGCATGTCAATGATTGCCTTGATTTTGGAGGGGTCTACTTCAATTCCCCTTTCAGTGACCATATAACCAAGGACTTTGCCTCGGATAACCCCGAGCGTGCACTTTGCAGGGTTGAGCCTCATCTTGTGTTGACAAAGCCTTTCGAAGAACTTACGGAGGTCGATTAAATGCTGACCATCGGTCCCTTTGGAGTGAATGATCATGTCGTCCACATAGACCTCGATTTCTTTGTGAATCATATCGTGGAACAAGTCTGTCACGGCTCTTTGGTAGGAAGCCCCAGCATTTCTTAACCCAAATGGCATGACTGTGTAGCAAAAGGCACCCCACGGTGTTTTGAAAGCTGTCTTATGTTGATCTTCTTCGGCCATGAGAATCTGATTGTACCCAGCGAACCCATCCACGAATGAGCGAACCTCGTAGGCAGCAGTGGAGTCGACCAGCATGTCGATGTTGGGGAGTGGAAAATCATCCTTTGTGGAAGCTTTGTTCAAATCCCGGAAGTCCACGCAAACTCGAACCTTGCCGTTTGCCTTTCTGACTGTCACGATGTTAGCTAACCATGCCGGATACTCGATAACCTTGATGAAACCCACAATGAGGAGCTTCTCAATCTCTTCTTTGACTTGCAGAGACCATTCTGGCTTGATCTTTCTGAGCTTCTGCTTTACTGGCTTGGCATCTTCTTTGATCGGAATTCTGTGCTCCGCTACCTTTCTGTCCAAACCCGGCATGTCTTTGTATGACCATGCGAACACATCCACGAACTCCCGTAGTAGTGCAGTCAGTCTGTCTCTGTCGTCCCCTTTGAAGAAGCTTCCAATCTTAGTTTCCCTTGGATCTTCGTCGGTACCCAGATTAACAACATGCAATTCTTCGTCAGCCTTTGGACCATTCTCACCACGACTACGGACTTGTTGAGCAAGTTCATTTAAGTATGTTGTGTTTTCGTGGTTTATTTCATCATAATTTGAATCGTTATTAACTTGTTCGTTAAGTTCATTATTAGTTAATTCATCATTTATGATGTTTGCAATCTCAGGGTACTCAGAAATATCAAATTTTTCATTAGCAAAGAAAGGAAACACACGCTCGACTATGGCCTCCAATCCTCTTGGGTGAGGGTATTAGAGACACTCTCGGACTCGAAATTAAGTGTGAGCCGCTCTTCCTTTGTTGCTGTGCGGGGTATGCAACCCATTTCTTGGACTAAGAATTCTTCGGATACCACGGGCCCTTTTGTTGAATACCAATTGTTGATCGGCTCGGAGCTTGGCGGATCTCACTGATAGTCTCGTTCATAATGACGGTGTCATGGATGGCGTTGACTTGGCATTCATTCATCATGGCAAGCCCTTCGAACATGGAGGCTAAATCTGTCAGTTCTTCCCCCACGGTGATTTCTGTCTCGGACTCTATAGTCGCCTTCCTTCCCACCATTCACGGGGCGACATGGGAGTTGGTTTCCTTTCGGATTTCTGGATCTCACAATCGGAGAAGATTTCGAGACCGGGCTTTTTGACACCCTTATTGTTAACCCATGGCTCGGGAAAGATCATGTATGGGACGTCTTCCCCTTGGCGGACAAAATAACCATTCAACGTCTTGCGGTAAGGCTTTAGATTAGGGACCTCATAACGACGGCCTTCTTTATGAGCTCGGGCCCTTTCGTTCTTGATTGCTTGTTCTTGTTTCAAGTCTTCTTTGGAAGGCTCGTACCCCAAACCGAATGTGTTCTTGACAAATGGGACTTGCACGGGATGTAGGATTCCTTGTTGATATCTCCCTAGGCCTAAACCAGGGAAGTATTCCATATTTCTCATCATGCGGAGGACTTTGTGATTGCTGGGGGTCCATGATCCGTTTCCCCCTTCTTTGTCAATGGCGTTGATTGAGACGCCGGAGAGAGTGGAGTCTGGTAGACCATGCTGAACTTGGTGGACGGGCTCACCTTTCTGTGGATAGTAACGTTTTCAGCCATGACGGTCACTATTTCATCACCATTTCGGATCTTGACACATTGGTGGAGAGTTGATGGTAAGGCATTAGCACTGTGAATCCATAGTCGACCCAAAAGTAAGTTGAACGATGCCGGGATATCAAGCACTTGGAATGGAACGAACATGACCATACTCCCAAACTCGATGTCTATTTCGATCATGCCCATGACTGTACGGGCGGTGCTGTCATAACCTCGGATTACTTGAGTAGAAGGCTTCAAATCGGAATCCTTAAGCCCCAGTATGCCCATGATTCTGCCAGGCATGAGATTGAGTGCGGAACCACCGTCCACTAAGACTCTTGAGATGGGCCTCCCCCTTGCTCGTACCTTGAGGTAAATAGCCTCGTTATGGTCGGAACCAAATGGTGGAAGGTCCATATCGGCAAAGGTGATGACGTTGCCAAAATGAATGTGACCGATCATTGCCGTGAGGTCCTCGGGAGTAGTATCGGGAGAAACTGATGTATCATCGAGATTGCGGATGACAAGATCTCGGTGTTTCTTTGAGGATTCGATGAGGTCCCAAATAGAAATGTAGGCTTGAGTTTTCTTGTGTTGGACAAGTAGAGGGTCTTCGGGAGTGTCGCGAGCTTGCGGCCTTTAAGAAGAGGAGCTCGGTGCGGAACTGGAAGGGTTGCTTGCTATGACTCGACCGGATCGAGTTAGCATGTTGACGTTCCCATCTTGCTTCTTTTTCCTATTCTCTAGTACTTCCCTCATTACCTCATCGTAAGTCACTACATAACAAGAATTGTCAAGTTTATTCATAACATTGGGGCCCCTATTCACAATTGGGATTGAATGGGTGGTCCCCTCGAGTTCTCCTATCTCTATTACATTGACATGTTCGCCATTAGCCACTACAAATTCTTTCTTATCTATGAGATCTTGGATGACATTGCGGAGAACGAAGCAATCCTCGGTGGTGTGGCCACTATATTGGTGGTAGCCACAATATTTGTGGTGAGCATGATTGGGGTGGACCGTCTTAGGTTGGTACCCTTGCACGGGTGTGACTTGACCCTTTGCTTTGAGGACTTCGAACACTTCGGTTTGAGTCATGCCTTGGAGAGGCGTATAGACACGGTCATTTTGGGACTTCTTCCCTTGGGGTGGAGGAACCTTTTTGTAATTCCCCTTGTCGATAGTGACGGCGTTGACCGAGGCCTCTTTTGTAAGTAGGAGTGGTCTTCTTAATCTCCTTGAGCAAGTCATCCATGCGTACCCCGCCTCGTACATTTGGGAGAAGTCGGAGTAGCAAGCCCCACTTAGGTGGGTGCGGAGATCAATCTTGAGACACTTGAGAAAGATGTCCATTTGTTCTTTTGTGTTCGGCCTCTCAACAATTTCAGAGAGTTTGTCATTCCATCTCCTTGTGAAGTCAATGAAGGACTCGTTGTCTCTTTGGGTGGTATTCTCGAGCTCTTTCCTTGTGGGCCGGTGAGTAGTGTTGCCTTGGTATTGGTTCTTGAAGGCAAGCATGGCGGAGTCCCAATCGAGACGGACAGTGAGCGGGAGAGTAGCATACCAATCTTTTGCCGCCCCCTCGAGAGTGAGAGGAAATCATTGAGCCATCACCTTGGGGAGACCTTCTTCGGCACCATTGCCCAAATATAAGTTTCAATGTGAGCCATGGGACAAGAGTTTCCCTTGAATTTGCTTATGTCGGGCATCTTGAACTTATCGGGAAGAGCGGCCATAGTACTGTAGACACCCCGCCTTGGACCTCTCACCCCGATTGCATACAAAGTATTTTATTTAACTTATTTTTGTTGATTTCTGTTACTTCGGTTAAGTTCCTAACTGATTCCGTTAGTTTTGGACTAAAATGCATAACAGAGTTAACTTTTAGGGTCATTCTGTCATTCTGTCATTTTTCACCCGCGGGCGCTTCCGGCACTGCCAGTGAGCCGCGCGCGCGTCCCGACCCAAAAGCCGGACCCGCGCGCTTCCCACTTTGGCAGTAACGGATTGCACCTTATTTCCCTCCCTTTTCTTATTTACAAACATCTTTTCTTGATCACAAAAACCATCTTTTTACATCCACATTCATCCCCCCTTTTCTCATTAACTCCCAATCCCAAATTCTAAGCCTTTTCCCAAAAAACTAATATTTCTTTCATTTATTATTTGATTTCCTTTATTTCTTTTATTTTTCTTTTATTCCTTTATCTTATTTGTGATTGCCCCATTCCATTTCACATGGATGACCAATTTCCCTCCATCATTTCCCTCTCTTTTTTACCTATAAAAACCATCATCTTCTACCTTGGAAAAGGACTTCTTTTTGGGACTCCAACCTTGATTCACCAACTACATTATACACAAATTCTCCCAATAAGAGTTCTTAGTAACAAGACTCTACACAAATTGTTTTACAACAATTTCATTACAACAATAACACTTTCAAGTCAAGGTTCCAAGTCCTCTTTCTCAAGGTACAACTCCATTTTCTTCCTTTGTTTTCTTCTTCTTGATGTATGCAATTCCCATTAATGGGACATGACCAACATGACTACTTCACATATTGAAGTTAGTTAAGGTTATCTCCCTACATTTTAATCTTAACTTTAATTCACCATGTTAATTTCTCTTCATCTCTTAATGTAATTCTTTAACATTACTTGTTATATGTAATCTTTATCATTAAATAAATAAAACAATTCTATTTTATTTCCCCTTTATTTCCCCTTTTCTTCTCATCACAATTGTTAGCACATTTCTATTTAATTAACTGAAGGACATGTAAATATTAGAACACCAATAGTAGCAAGACCCGCGTAAGCGGGGCGGAGTGGATGTTTAAGTACTTCCCACTCCGTCACCTAACCCCCGAACCCTTCTCTCCCGAATCTCTGGTTTTGTACATAAATTAGGCTATTTCTAGGTTTTTCTTATGTTCCTTTAAAAACATAGGTGGCGACTCTAAACAATCTAAAACAAGTTAGACATCCTAGGATAATTCACCGCTCTAGCCAAGCCGTGG
>JAOWBW010000480.1:545211-609803 GCA_026119855.1 Campanula takesimana | reverse complement strand
GGGTAGGGGTTTTGATTATTCCTCTGGTGGCTATGAATTCTTCCACATTATCCATTTTCGAGAGAAAACTGTGTCTCATGGTTTTGACAAGTTCTTTGCTATGGGTATCAAAATCATGTAAGGTGCGTTAGTAAGGAGGAAAAATTTGAAAGGATCAAATTGGGAGGGAAGGTCATGAATTTTGAACTTGAGTTTAGTAGGAAAGTTTGGAAAAGGAGAAGGCTGAGAGGGAGGAAAGATGGTGGATAGGGATGGCTTTCCTTTTGTAACCAGGCCAATCACACAGGCCTTTCTGTAAATTAGTCTCCAATAGATTTCCTGACAAAACTTCACACTGAATACATACACCAAGGAGGAAGGCCTCTAGATGTATACTTGTAGGTTGTTTGAGATCAACATAGAGAGCACATATTGCCATTCTCCCAATGTTTCAATGTAGAGGGGTTTAGGCAGCTTAGGGACAGAAAAGAGGAATGCATTGTTGATTGTGGGCCTGAACTTCTTCCACTCTTCATATCCAAAGAACAACATTCCACCATGATTTCTAGCATGAATAATCATGTGGGATTTGGTCAATATCCAAAGTGATGGTATATTCTGTGGATTGAGAATGGACGGAGGGAGAAAGATAGATCCATAATTTTGATGAGCTTTTAGGACAGTGGATTGAGAGAAATCAATCTCACAATCTAGAATCCACTTGGATGGATCAGGAAAAGAACATCACACACAAATTCAGACTGAGGATAGTCTCAAGTGTTTGGATAATTTTGTCAACATCCTCAAGGATTTGGGGTAGGGCATCACTATGTGAGTCAATATTCATGGCCTCATATTGGGGCTTGGACGTAGAGGAACCACTTTCTCCACTTTTGAGCTTAGAGTCCCTAATTCTGATGACATTGCATTAGTGACTTCTTGTTCTGAGAACATTTTAAGCAACTTATCATAAATTGCTGAGGCTTTAAATTCATTCATCCCAATAAAGGAGATGTTCTCAATAGCTTTTAGGAGTCTGGAAGATAAAGAAGGAGGGACAGCTAACTGAATTGGAATGAAAGTAGGTAGGGGATAACTGATATTAATGAAGTAATTGGAGGAAAGGGGTTTGTTGTCAGGAGAGGAGGATTGAATTGGTTTTGAAGGGGGTGATTGTAGTTGAATAATGGTTTCACAGCATGACGACAATCTTTCGCAAGATAGCTGTTTTTCCCGCATAAATAGCACGTTACTTAGAAATTTTTGTTTTTCTTGCTTTTGGGCCTTTTCTTATTGTTTTCTTTACGCTTCTTACACTTACTTTAGTCTTCAACGACATGTAATTTAGCCTCAATGCTAGTACGCTTATCGCATCCTCAATTGTTCTCTTCAATCTTGAGTCTTACTATCAAGTCTTCCAAACTCATTAAAGCATCCGACTTCTTGTGTCACAAATAATGTTTGAAAACCGTTCACAACAGAAGATATTTTCCAATTATTAAAGCAACTTGATATGATTCATTGATCACGTGACCTTCCGACATTATGTCATGAATCATAAACTGAAGTTCTTAAACTTGCTCGGTGATGGATTTACCATCCACCATTTTATGAAACGGAAATTTATCCACAATAAACTTCTTGTAGCCAACATCTTCAGTTTAATATTTCTTTTTCAAAGTTTCCCACAAAGGTTTTGAAGTTTGAATTGTAGAGTAAACTTTGTACAACGCTTCATGCAAGGGATTCAGAATATAATTCTGACGAAGAAAATGAGAATGTTTCGAAGAATCAATAGCAAGGCAAACTTCCTTATTTTCTTTAATAGTTTCTCATTCCTTAGGGGTGAGAACATCCTCGGTAAGAAACCTAATAACGTTCAAAGTAGTACGATAAACCAACATCTTATTTTTGCCATACTTTAAAATGTGTCCTTTTGAACTTTTCAAGTTTTTCTTGGTGCCCGAATAGTTTTGGCATATCAACGGCGTTAGATGCCATTTAAACAGATTACATCAACAAATTAAATATATTATCTTAAGATTGTAGGATATAAAAATCTCTGTAATTAAATTTTTTCAATAATATTTTCTCAAAATATTTTTTAAAATATATAGTTTACCAAAAAAAACTAAATAGATTTATTTCTCAAAATAGTTCTAAGATATTTTATCTTAAAGTAATTTTGCAAAATACTTCTTAGAAATGTTTCTAAAGATATAAAATGTATTTTCTCAAAATATATTTTGTGAAATATAAAGGAGATGAAGTAGAGATAAGTACTAATTTTATTAGTAAGTATATCAACAAAATAGTAAAGTAAACGCTTATTTAATGATTTTAACGGAGGCTTGCGAATGCAATTTCCTTAAGGCAACATTTTTTATCTTTGCTTTGATGCACGCAATGATATATCGAAAGTCTCTCAAGATACAACATTTTTTAATCTCTAATTTGCACTAAATATTAGATATTCCTCGGTAAACATTAATGAATAGAATATTTAATAGAGAGAGAACAGGGAGAAAAGACTAGGAATATATCCTCTATTTATTTTTTTGACGATGTCCACGCCAAAAGGCGAGGAGAGGGATCGAACCATAGCTCTGACCGAGGGTGAGGCTTGGCTTTATTAGTCATCCACTCCTTTGAGGACATGAATATATCCTTTTGTTGCTTGAAAATTGAGTGAATGAATTGGCCAGTTTCATCCTCGATTTGTAGGAATTATAGTGTCTCTTCTTGGGAGACACATCCTATGAAACAAGGCTTGAAAAGTTACATCATTTATGTTTAAAACTGAAATCAGTTTCAAAAACTCCCAGTCCCATTAACTATTTAACAATAACTTTCTTATCTGTTAAGTTTCTGATGGAAAATGACAGTTTTCGTTATCTTTTGGAGAAAAATGGTAGTCACATTAAAATTATAACAGAAAGTCATATCTTTTCGTTAAATACAGCAAAAAGACATGTTTGTTTATTATGTTTATAACAAAACTATAACATAAACAATTGGAATTAGGTTTTATGACTCAAAAGTAAATAGTATGTTCACAAAACAAATTAAAACTTTTGATCCAATCCACCCTTCACGGCATTTGGTGTCCATTGGGATCCAAATGTCCTTGTCCAATTTAAAGTCTTTCTCTTTTTCGTTTAGGTGAGATATTATTCTTTCATGATTAAAATTATTTAGATTATTTTCTTATCAATTTTTCATCTCATATACTTTAACAATTAAAATGACGCTCATTTTAATAAAACAATCATATGGTCATGAAATTGTAATAGATACTGTTAGGAAAAAGTAACAATAAAAGGTTTTCTCGAAAATGCGGAAATTAAAATTGGGATGGAAGTCGAGTCTTGTGATGGCACAATTTTTGCAAGAAGATTTTGCCCCGCTCAAGTGCTTACGGTTGCTGTGCAATCTTCTTTAAGATAAAACGACTTTATAATTTTTGATAGAAACACTTCAAATCAGAAACTCTTCAAACAAGGGGTGTTTAGAACTTCTGAACATTGGAAGGACGGAGAGAATGATTCAATATGCTCTTTAACTGAGTATTGGATGCTAGAATGCTTGTTGTTAATCGAAATGACATATTGGGGGCTTTATATAGATTTTGAAGAGTTCTGGTGTCCTTTTTGGTAATAGTCACAACTCTGATAGGGTAATCTGGGTCGTCCGATCGCATCTGATGGAAGGAACAGATTCTGCTTCGCTCGTAACTGAACCGATTCACGACCGCTCCAACGGGCATGGTCCACATGCACTAAACCAGTTGGTTCAACCCACGGGCTGAACCAACCACCTGGGTGAGCTGGACAAAAGGCTCCACAGCGACCGATTCGTACGTGCGAAGTGCAAAGTGCGCCCTAAACCGCCCATTCCACCCTTCGCGCACTTCGCGTGTCGTGGGTAAATGTTGAGCTAGTTTAAAACTAGCCCAATTGACCACTAAGTTGCATGGTTGGCCAAATGGACCGCTTAGCTTGGAAGCCCACACTTGATTGGTACCTTCTTAGATGAGAAAATATTAAAGACACTCATCTTTTTCATTTTCCAACCAATATGGGATACATGACATTCCATATTCACAACTCTTCAAATCTCATTACTAAGTCACACACTTAGAGCATTAATTTTTCATTCACCCGGAAATGGTTTTGAGAAAGTAAATGCATTTTCTTAATTTACTCACAATGTAGATTACAATTTTGTAACTTGTTTCGTTATATAATAAATGAGACTCACTTAGAATTTGGGTCAAAACTAGGTCAAACCTAATTTTACAAACCCATTTCCAACAATCCCCCTCATGAATGACAATTAATGTGAGCATATATGCAGTTCGTTCAGAAGTTCCGGCGAACCATTATTTCATCAGTAGCGGTAGCTTGTGGCCTTGAACCTCCCTTAGTAAAATACTATCAGATATATAAGCCCCTTAGTAGCGCGATGCTTTGAACTAATGACTGTATAATGTATACCAAGATAATGGTACTTACACAATAACAGCTCTAACACTTTTCGTTCTCACATTTTTGTCCATTTTGGCCCTGGACCGTATCATATTCATAAGTGTTTATTTAGAATCCTTATTCCTTTTCACTTATATAGTATGTGATTCTCCTATAAAGAGTATCCTGCTGTACTCCACTATTCAAGTATAGGAATCATTAAAAGTTTTCTCAACTTAATCTACCACTATTGCAGGTACTTATACTTGGACGTTCTAGGAATGAGTATGAAACAGGTTCCAAGTGTTTCAACTAAACAACATAAATTGGTTGTCTCATTGAACCAAGGTTTTGGGATCGCCATTCCAATTACAGATTGACTGTCACAATGAATTGGTACCGCTGGCATATGTTTACTCCATCAAGGAATATCTTTCAAGAATGTCTTTAGCCACTTAGCTTCCTTTCCAGCGTTGTCTAGGGCTATAAACTCAGATTCCATTGTTGATCGAGCTATACATGTTTGTTTGGAAGATTCCCATGACAGCTCTCCTTCACCTATTGTGAAAACATATCCACTTGTAGATTTGGAATCCTTTGTGTTAGATATCCAATTTGCATCACAATACCTTTCTAATACCGTTGGACATCTATTATAAAGTATACCATAACTTAATGTATACTTTAAATATCTCAATACCCTTTTCAGGGCTTTCTAGTGATCCTTACTGGGATTACTAGTCAACCTACTTAGTTTGCTCACTGCATATGAAATGTCTGGGCGAGTACAATTTGTTAAGTACATCATACTTCATATTATTCTTGCATCTTCTAGTTGAGAAACTGGTTCCCCTTTATTCTTGAGAAAGTGTAGACTCAAGTCAAGTGGCACCTTAGCCAGACGGTCATCAATTGCATTGAATTTTTGACGTACATTTTTTAGATAATAGGATTGTGACAAGACTATTCCATTGGATGTTCTAGAAATCTTTATTCCTAAGATTACACAACTAGTCCCATATCTTTCATGTCAAAATGCTTCTTTAACATGCTTTTAGTATTCACGATTAATTCTTGAGTACTACCCATTATTAACACGTCGTCTACATACAGACAAACTATCACAAATGAATTGGGTGTTCCTTTAATGTAGACACACTTGTCACATTCATTGATTTTGAAGCCATTTGACAACATTGTTCGGTCAAAATTCCCATACCATTGCTTAAGTGCTTGTTTTATTCCAAACAGTGACTTTACATATTTACACATCTTTCTCTCTTGACTAGGAACAACAAATCCTCCGGGTCTTTCCATGTAAATTTCTTCATCTAGCTCTTCCATCAAGAAAGTTGTCTTCACATCCATTTGATGTATCTCAAGGTTATGCACATCAGCGATAGCAATGAGAACATGAATGGATGTGATACTTGTCACATGAGAATATTTATCAAAGAAATCATATCCCTTGTTTTGTCTAAACCCTTTAGCTACCCAACCGGGCCTTAAACTTATCAATGGATCCATCGGCCTTATACTTTCTCTTAAGGATCCATTTACAACCGAACAATTTTCATCCTGGTGGAAGATCAACCAACTCCTAAGTATTATTATGCATAATAGACTCTATTTTAAAATTAATTGCTACTTTCCAGAATGGAGCATCCGGACTAGATAAAGCTTCTTTAACAGTTGCAAGTTCATTTTTTTTTAACATAAATGATAGAAAATCAGGACCAAAAGACTTTTCCACTCTTGCCTTTTCACTACGTCTAGGTCCTTCTTCTTCTTCTTCTTCTTGAGATGGACCGTTTGTAGTTTCATCAGTTCTCTTACTTAAACTTATTTCTTTCTGTTCCTTAGAAGGAAATATATTTTCAAAGAATACAGTGTTCCTTGATTCTATTGTCATTCCTTCATTCATATTCAGAATTTCTGACTTGTGCACAATAAACTGATATGCACAACTATTGCTTGCATATCCATTGAAGATTCAGTCAATAGTTTTTTATCCGATTTTGGCGTGTTTTGGCTTAGGTACTTCTACCTTTGCCAGACACCCCCACACTTTGAGGTGTTTATAGGATGGCTTATGTTTGTGGAATAATTCATAAGGAGTCTCATCTTTACCTTTATGAGGTATCTTATACAGAATGTAGTTTGCTGGAAGTATGGCTTCCCCCCATAAATTCTGTGGTACGCCAGATCTTATAATCATCTCATTCATCATCTCCTTAAGAGTACGATTCTTGCATTCAGCAACTGCGTTAGACTGAGGTGTATACGGAGCTATTGTTTGATGAATAATGCCAGATTACCAACATATATATTCAAACGAAGCAACATATTCACCTCTTCTATCATTTTGAATCTTCTTAATTTTACATTAAGTTGATTTTCAACTTCATTTTTATAAGTTTAGAAAGCTTCTAAGGTTTCATCCTTACTTCTCAATAGATATACATAACAGTATCTTGTGCAATCATCTATAAATGTAATGAAGTACTTTTTGTTGGTGTAGGTGCCCTAGGCACGTTTAATAAACGTTGTAATTGTTATCATTTATTTCATATCAATAAAGAGATGTTTTGATTATTATGTTGTTCATGTTTACTTATAATAATCTCCGTCCCTAGTACTTTTTAATCACTAGTATAAAGGCTAATGATCATGGGATGATCATGTTAGATTATGGGTACTGTTTGGAACAAGGTACTGGACATGACCCGCTGTATGAGATTTATGTCATGGTCCATGTCGTACATTATCTCATATTAGTTATGTCATTTGAATCCTTAGACATGAAGTTATTATAGCCTTCCACTTGATGAACATTATGTTTGACATATTCAAACGCTACCTTTAAACGGGTAGTTATAAAGTGTATGATTGGCATAATCGGATTCACGTAGGGAAATAATAAGCTAAATGGATTTGCCCCTCTTCGGAGAGATCTCAAGCTTAGTCCTCTCGTAGGAATGATGTTGATGAAAATGTTCGGCCGGACTCAAATGAATTGATTAGATCAATGTCATTTGGATTATTGACATATT
Source organism: Campanula takesimana (assembly GCA_026119855.1). Classification (NCBI taxonomy): domain Eukaryota; kingdom Viridiplantae; phylum Streptophyta; class Magnoliopsida; order Asterales; family Campanulaceae; genus Campanula; species Campanula takesimana. The sequence continues at coordinate 602,305 of JAOWBW010000480.1, read as the reverse complement.
CGGAATCGAGAAAGTATTGAACAAAGACAAGTTGACCGTTTGACCATGACTTGTGTTAAAAGAGATCGTGGACAAATGGATTATGACATATTCTAAAGGAATGCGAACTTGTATCTAGTTATACTATTTGGGTAGGTATGACGGTTTGCTAGAACCTAATCATATCTTATGGATTCATGTTTGAACCCATTGCCAACTTAGTATAATCCTACAGGGTCACACACAATGGAACGAATCCTAAAAGGACTATATTGTAAAATTAAGGCTCTCTGATCCTGGTGTGCGACTGCACAAACCAGGCTGGGCGGCCGCACAGGTTTTGGGCGACCGCACACCTGATTTTGGGCGGCCGCACAGTGTGTCGGGACAGACTTCCTGATTTAATTAGGAAAAGGATTTTGGATGGGTTTTGACACAAGTTTCCTATTTGGAATATGTCTAACTTGTATATAAACAGCCAAATTTAGGCCATAACATAACCTAGCTTTTGTGCAAGTCTCCAAAGAGTTTGAGAGAGTTTTATTTTGTTCTAAGACATCCTAGATTGAAGAACAAAAAAATACACAAATAAATTTCCATATAGTTCATATAGTTGTGAAAACGTGTTTCACAATTTTGGTCTAGCAACCAAGATCAAGTGTTCTTGATATTCGTTCAAGGTGTGGATACCGCTAGAGGGTGAAGCTCATCATCTTCAAAGTTCGTGTTCTTACTTGTTTGTGATTAAGGCTTCAATTTCTCCCACCAAGATAAAAGACCAATTCAAAGTCATCAAGGGTTAGTTTTTCTAGTATTCATATTGTAAGTATTTGATTTAATCATATGAATGATCTATGGGCTTTGGGTTTCATAAAATTTAAATGCTATTTTTCGCTGCGCATGTTACTCCGAAACCCAACAGTGGTATCAGAGCCCCGTTCATGTTGATTATTTCAATACTTAGATCGTGTTTGTGTGTATATATAATATTGTGTGTGCCTAGCATGATATGAATATTAATATTATATGATGTTTATGTGTTATTTGATTTGTGTGATTATTGTTTACAACTTTAATCGCACTATTGAATCGCACTAAAATTATGTTGGATTCTGAATTGTTTGATTATTAATTTTTGATTGGATCAAGTTTTAATAATCGGGGAAAACAATTTTGAGACAAATTTTCGAACTTTAAAAATTCATTCTGATGCTATTGTGCGACCGAACAGAAAACCTTGGGCGGCCGCACAAGTTGGGCGACCGCACAGTTTTTCTTGGGCGGCCGCACAGTTGTCAGGATTCTGGTTTTGATTTTTGGTCAGAGTCAGAATCTGGAATTTTGATGGGGTCCGACAGACCAGTGATAAGACCAGCCAGACCTGCTGATCTGAGTGGGTTTTGGGCAGTTGGTTTGGGTGTGGATCCTGGGGTTTGATTTCTATTTGTTTTAGTCTTGTGATTCTAAGATTGGTTCAAGGTTTGGATGGCTAATCTATGTTCATCGAGATTGTATTTCCCAAACTTGATCGCACTCAAAGTTCAAAGATAACGAAGTTAGAATTATGAAGAGTTCATAATTGCTAAATTGAGAAACAAAGTTCTTGATTCAAAGATTGAGATCCATGTGGAATTGTGGATACAATTGGCATACGTTCATCGAGACCATCTATTACTTAGTTTCGGCCACATGGACTACTTTCTTGGTTTCTTGAATTAGTGCGGAATTGTGGATGCCTTATGGCTTAGTTTCGGCCGCAATTCTTGTTGTCTTGATTTGGAGATAATAACCAAAGTTAAAATAGTCTCATCTTCATAATTATAGAAAAACTAATGACACATAAATATTATGCTTAAATTAATGAAGATTAATTTAATGACTGAACTTGATGCGTAACATATTTATATTATGTGCTCATAAATGTGTTATATGCTATATGTGATGAACCTTCATAGAAAGTTTTAAGTCCTTCTGCCATGCCATGATTAAAACACTTGTTTATATATGGGTAATTTTGTGTGGGCTCGCCAAAGCGAGGTGCATTGATTTTATTCATGTATGAGCAAGATGAGTGAATAAGAGTTTCCTATGCGTTTAAAATGGTTGGACTTAATTAAGCGTCGAAACAGTTTTGGGCTTAAGGCAAAGATGAGATTTAACATGCTTTTTGAAATTGGATTTCTTAAAGAATCTCGTGAAAAGAACTGAGAGTCATATGAGATATGATTGACAAGAGTTGTCTACCTAATTAATTTGATTTTGAGCGGGTGCGCCAAAGCGTACTTAAAATTAAATTAAAGCGGGATCTCAACCCATTTAAATTATACTATACATTGGATGTATAAAGTAGGTTGTATAATTTAGTGGGAGTAGTTTTTGGAAAAATACATTGTTTATTTCTTTAATGAATAATTGGTACTTATTAAATTTGGAAATTTTGCATAATGTAGATAATGACTAACAACACTCAATCAATTTCGTTGCGATCGATCCTTGAGAAGGATAAGCTCCAAGAGAATGGTACTAACTTTATGGATTGGATCCGTAGCCTAAGAATTGTTCTAAGGCAAGAAGATAAGTTGTACATTCTCGATGGGCCACTTCCTGCTGAACCAGAACCTACTGCCTCTAGGGCAGAAAGAGACAGTTACAAGAAACATCGTAATGATTCTAGAGATGTAAGTTGTCTCATGCTTGCTACTATGTGCTAAAAAATCCAACAAAGTTTGGAACATTGGAAGCCTATGAGATAGGTGTGGAGTTAAGAACCATGTTTCAAGAGCAAGCTAGGCAAGAGAGGTACAAGACCATTGTTGCATTCACTTCTTGCAAAATGAATGAAGGGCAACAAGTGAGTCCTCACATGCTTAAAATGAAAGGTTATGTAGAGCATCTTGAGAAACTTGGCTATCCAATTCCATTGGAGCTAGCCACGGATCTCATTCTTAATTCATTGCCTAAAAGTTATAATCAGTTTGTGAGAATTATAACATGCATGGAATGGATAGAATCTCTCCGAGTTGCATGGAATGCTTAAAACTGCGGAGATGAAGATTGTGGAGAAAGGCTCTCCTGTGCTCTTGGTTCATGATGGGAAGAAAGCTGGTGCCAAAGGAAAGGGTAAGGCAAAAGTTGTCAAACCAAGATAAGCAAGGGAAAGGTTGCCAAGACTTCTGAGGCAAAACCCGATTCACAAAAGGATGCAATTTGTTTCCATGTCAAGAAATTGGTCATTAGAAACGTAATTGCAAGGCTTCTGGGAAGAGCAAAAGAAGAAGAAGGGCAGCAAGGCTGCGTCGACTTCAGGTATCTATATGATAGATATTCTCCTTTCTACCACTGATTCTTGGTATTGGATACCGGATGTGGTTCTCACATTTGTTTAAATGTGCAGGGACTAAAGAATAGGAGACTACTTAAAGAGGGTGAAGTAGACCTACGCGTGGGGAATGGAGCAAGAGTTGCTGCATTAGCCGTAGGGACTTATGAAGTCACTTTACCTTCCGGATTAATTCTTGTTTTGAACAATTGTTATTATGTTCCGGATTTAATTAGAAATATTATTTCAATTCTTATTTGGATAATGAAGGTTTTAAGTTTCTTATTGAGAATAAGAAATTTTCTATTTATTTAAATGATGTGCTTTATGGTATTGCTAATTCATTTAATGGCCTTTATATCTTGGATGTCAAGAATGAAAATAATGAAAATGTCTATCATATAAATAAGAAATCTAAACCTAATGATGTAATCATTCTTATTTGTGGCATTGCCGTCTTGATCATATTAATGAGAAGCGTATCTCAAACTCCATGGGGACGGCCTTTTGGGTTCATGTGACCTCGATTCATATGATACTTGCGAGTCGTTTCTTCTTGGAAAACTGACTAAGACATCTTTTACCAAGCTAGGTGAAAGGGCAAGCGACTTATTGGGGTTGATACATTCTGATGTATGCGGACCCTTAAGTAGCAATGCTAGGGGAGGATTTCAATACTTCATAACTTCACGATGATTATAGTAGATTTGGGTATGTTTACCAATGAAACATAAAAGTGAAGCATTTGAGATATTTAGAATATTTCAAAATGAAGTAAAAAAACAACTTGGAAAAAGTATTAAGGCACTTCGATGAGATCGAGGTGGAGAATACTTGAGTCATGAATTTGATGATCATCAAAAGATTGTGGAATAGTTTCACATTGACTACACCCGGAACACCACAATGGAATGGTGTGTCCGAGAGGAGAAATCGGACTTTGTTAGACATGGTTCGATCAATGATGAGTCAAGTTGATCTTCCAATATCCTTTTGGGGTTACGCTCTAGAAACCGCTGCATTCACACTAAATCTGTTTCCAACTAAATCGGTTCAAAAACTCCGTATGAGATGTGGAGCGGAAAGAAGCCTTGTCTGTCTTTCATGAAGATTTGGGGGTTATGAAGCTTTTGTCAAAAGACTTGTCTCAGACAAACTTGCACACAAATCTGATAAATGTATTTTCGTGGGATATCCTAAGGAAACTAAAGGATTTACTTTTACAACCAACGGACAACAAGTGTTTATTTCCCGAACTGGTATCTTTCTAGAGAAATAGTTTCTCTCCAAGAATCAATGGGAGTAAAATAAATCTTGAAGAAATTCGAGACCCAGAAAATAACATTGAACTAATAGTGGAACAAGACAAGAACCACAAGGAGTTGTGGAACCTGTTCAAAATACACAAGTAACTCACAGATCTAGTAGGTTACGATCCGATCCCGAGAGATATGGATTCTCGTAACGGATAGTAATGAGGTGGAAATCATTGAGAATGATGAACCGACAACCTATCAAGAGCGATGTCTTCTCCTGATTCGGACAAGTGGCTTGGAGCCATGGAATCCGAATTGCAATCCATGCAAGACAATCAGTTTGGAATTTGATTGATGCACCCGAAGGTGTAAAAACCATAGGATGCAAATGGGTCTTCAAGAAGAAGACTGACATTGATGGGAAGTTGCATACTTACAAAGCTATACTTGGAGCGAAAGGTTATAGGCAAGTTCATGGTATTGACTATGATGAAACCTTTTCACCTGTAGCAATGATCAAGTCTATATGAATTTTGCTTGCCATTGCCGCATATCATGACTATGAAATATGGCAAATGGATGTCAAAACCGCTTTCCTAAATGGAAAACTACAAGAGGATGTGTATATGACACAACCAGAAGGTTTTGAACAAAATTCTAAGGTATGCAAATTGCAGAAATCCATTTATGGATTAAAGCAAGCTTCTAGGAGTTGGAATCTCCGTTTTGATGAATCGGTCAAAGAGTTTGGTTTCATCAAGAATGAAGATGAGCCTTGTGTATACAAGAAGATTAGTGGGAGAATAGTGCTATTCCTAATTTTATATGTGGATGACATATTACTCATTGGAAATGACATTCCTACACTTCAGTCCGTAAAGACTTGGTTGGGAAAGTGTTTCGCAATGAAAGATATGGGTGAAGCCGCATATATACTTAGCATTAAGATCTATAGAGATAGATCAAGGAACCTTGCCGGCATTACATGGGGTTTCTCTAAGCAAGACTCAATGTCCTAAGACAAAAGATGAGCGTGAGAAAATGAATGATGTTCCATATGCTTCGGCAATTGGGTCCATCATGTATGCCATGATTTGTACTAGGCCGGATGTATCTTATGCTTTGAGCATGACAAGTAGATACCAATCCGACCCCGGAGAGAATCACTGGCTGGCTGTAAAAGCGATTCTTAAGTACTTGAGAAGGACTAAAGACTCGTTTTTGTCTATGGAGGAATGGAAGATGATCTCGTTGTAAGTGCTTACACGGAGCAAGCTCCAAACCGACAGAGATGACAGTCGATCGCAATCGGGTTTTGTGTTATGTTAAATGGTGGAGCTGTAAGATGGAAGAGTTCCAAGCAGAGTTCAACCGCTGATTCTATAACGGAAGCTGAGTATATTGATGCATCGGATGCTGCAAAGGAAGCTGTTTAGATTAAGAAGTTCATCACTGAACTTGAAGTGGTTCCTAGTATTGCTAATCCAATAGACCTTTATTGTGATAATAATGGTGCTATTGCTCAAGCAAAGGAACCAAGGGCACATCAAAAATCCAAACACATACTTAGGCGTTACCATGTCATTCGAGAGATCATTGACAGAGGTGACGTGAATATATGCAAAGTACCTACTGATGACAATGTCGCGGACCCGCTAACAAAGGGACTTCCACAAGCTAAACATGAAGGTCATGTTAGGTCCATGGGTATTAAATACATGGGAGATTGGGCCTAGGGCAAGTGGGAGATTGTTGGTGTAGGTGCCCTAGGCACGTTTAATAAACGTTGTAATTGTTATCATTTATTTCATATCAATAAAGAGATGTTTTGATTATTATTGTTGTTCATGTTTACTTATAATAATCTCCGTCCCTAGTACTTGTTAAGCACTAGTAAAAAGGCTAAATGATCATGGGATGATCATGTTAGATTTATGGGTACTTGTTTGGAACAAGGTACTGGACATGACCCGCTGTATGAGATTTATGTCATGGTCCATGTCGTACATATATCTCATATTAGTTATGTCATTTGAATCCTTAGACATGAAGTTATTATAGCCTTCCACTTGATGAACATTATGTTTGACATATTCAAACGCTACCTTTAACCGGGTAGTTATAAAGTGTATGATTGGCATAATCGGATTCACGTAGGGAAGAATAATAAGCTAAATGGATTTGCCCCTCTTCGGAGAGATCTCAAGCTTAGGCCTCTCGTAGGAATGATGTTGATGAAAATGTTCGGTCGGACTCAAATGAATTGATTAGATCAATGTCATTTGGATTATCGACATATTCGGAATCGAGAAAGTATTGAACAAAGACAAGTTGACCTTTTGACCATGACTTGTGTTAAATGAGATCGTGGACAAAGGGATTGTGACATATTCTAAAGGAATGCGAACTTGTATCTAGTTATACTATTTGGGTAGGTATGACGGTTTGCTAGAACCTAATCATATCTTATGGATTCATGTTTGAACCCATTGCCAACTTAGTATAATCCTACAGGGTCACACACAATGGAACGAATCCTAAAAGGACTATATTGTAAAAATTAAGGCTCTCTGTTCTTGGTGTGCGACCGCACAAACCAGGCTGGGCGGCCGCACAGGTTTTGGGCGACCGCACACCTGATTTTGGGCGGCCGCACAGTGTATCGGGACAGACTTCCTGATATAATTAGGAAAAGGATTTTGGACGGGTTTTGACACAAGTTTCCTATTTGGAATAGGTCTAACTTGAGAGAGTTTTATTTTGTTCTAAGACATCCTAGATTGAAGAACAAAATAATACACAAATAATATTCCATATAGTTCATATTAGTTGTGAAAACGTGTTTCACAATTTTGGTCTAGCAACCAAGATCAAGTGTTCTTGATATTCGTTCAAGGTGTGGATACTGCTAGAGGGTGAAGCTCATCATCTTCAAAGTTCGTGTTCTTACTTGTTCGTGATTAAGGCTTCAATTTCTCCACCAAGATCAAAGACCAAATTCAAAGTCATCAAGGGTTAGTTTTCTAGTATTCATATTGTAAGTATTTGATTTAATCATATGAATGGATCTATGGGCTTTGGGTTTCATAAAATTTTAAATGCTATTTTCCGCTGCGCATGTTACTCCGAAACCCAACACTTTTTACCACCTTGAGTTTGCACAAACTTTAGATCACAAATATCTGTATGAACTAATTCAAGAGGTGTTTTGTTTCTTGTAGCTGAGTGAAATGACGTGTTAGCCATTTTTGCTTCAATGCAAATTTCACATTTGTCAGTTGAATCTGATTTAGATATAGATAATGATTCTTGATTAACTAACTTCTTAATTGTCTTGAAATTTACGTGTCCTAATCTATCATGCCATAAGTTAGGACTATCCAACAAGTAAACATAAAAAACAATACTTTTATTCTTCGCCTCTGGGTGGTAAACCTCATTACATTCATCTTGAAAAGGCCTTTGTCAAGGTAACCCTTTCTAAGAAACAGACCATCTTTGGTCAATACAAATTTATCAGACTCAAACACTAGTCTAATTCCAGCTTTACTTAACAGAGAGCCGGAAACCAAGTTCTTGCAGATGTCCGGGACATGCAGCACATCCACCAGAGTCAATTCTTTGCCTAGTGTCATCTTCAGTACAACTTTTCTAAGTCCCACGACCTCGGAAGTAGCAGAGTTTCCCATATATAGCTTCCTACCATTGATGGGTGTGTAGGATGAGAAACTCTCATTGTCAGCACAAATGTGGCGAGTAGCTCCAGTGTCTATCCACCACTCCTTTGGTTGTCATCCAACTTTGCTATGTGGGCTTCGAACACCACAACAGCTAAATCAAGCTCCTTGTCATCGACCATGTTGGCTTGATTCATGTTTTCCCTTTTAGGGAACCATCAATCCTTCGCTATGTATACGGGCTTACCACAATTGTAGCAATCCCCTTTGAACTTCTTGGCCGTTTTCTTACTAGCATTCTCAGAGCCCTTCCTCTTGTTGCTAGTACTGGATTCAGCAAGGTGGACTGCCTCCATCTTGCCTCTGTTTGCCTTGGCTTTAACCTTGGCCTCATCTTGCGTGTTCTTCTCTTAAATTTGAAGATGAATTACAAGGTCTTCTAGAGTCATCTCTTTGCGCTTATGCTTGAGATGATTCTTAAAGTCTTCCAGGCCAGTGGTGATTTTCAATGATAGTCGCCACATTGATTGGTTCATTCAGGATCATTCCTTCAGCATCCAAGCCATGAAGAATGAGCTGAAATTCATCCACCTTGGTTGTCACCGTCTTGGAGTAAACCATTTTGAAGTCAATGAACTTGCTGACGACAAATTTCTTTGACCCGGCATCTTCGATCTTGTACTTCCTCTCCAAAGTTTTCCATAAGTCTTTGGCTGTTACCACCAAATTGTACACATTGTACAGGACATTATTAAGGCTGTTGAGAGTATATTTTTCCACAAGAAATTACTATGTTCCCAAGCCTCCTTAGCAATTCGTCTTTGTGGATTGGGATCGTCATTAGCGATTTCAGGGGGTCATCTTTCAAGAACTTCTGAAGGCTAAGCGTCGTCAGGTAAACCAGTATCTTCTACTGCCACCTCTTGAAATCAATGCCTATGAATTTTTTAGGCTTCTCACCATGCGCCGGGTTAGTCATAACATGAACAAGTGCAGATGCTTGATTAGTAGCATCTTATGTCTGGTTAGTCTGTTCAAGAGTAGCCCCGGATGATTGAGAGGTTGTAACTTTGACCATTTTCAAGAAAACTTAAAATCTTCTTGCGATTGTTAGAGAAAAGTAACAATAAAAGATTTTCTCGGAAATACAAATATTAAAATGGGGACAGAAGTCGAGTCTTATGATGACACAATATCCGCACGAAGATTTTGCCCGGCTCAGGTGTTTATGGTTGCTTGGCAATCTTTTTTAAGATAAAAACTTTATAATTTCTGATAGAAGCACTTCAAATCAGAAAATCTGCGAACAAGAGGAGTTTAGAAATTCTGAACTTTGGAAGGAGGGGGAGAATGATTCAATATGCTCTTTAACTGAGTATTGGATGCTAGAATGCTTGGTGTTAATTGAAATGGCAGATATAGATTTTGAAAAGTTCTAGTGTCCTTTATGGGAATAGTCACAACTCTGATAGGGTGAATCTGGGCCGCCCGATCGCACTAGATGGAGGGAACAGATTCAGCGAACCATCCCATCCCTAGCGAACGGGTGCTCCGCCCGTAACCGAACCGATCCGCGACCGCTCCAATGAGCACGGTCCACATGCGCTGAACCTATCCACGCACCAGTTTCCGAACCGCAGTCTCGAAGTGCATAGTGCGCCCTGAACAGCCCATTCCGCCCTTCGCTGGTCGTGGGTCAATGTTGAGCTAGTTTAAAACTAGCCCAATTGACCACTAGGTTGCATGGTTGGCTCAATGGACCACTTAACTTGGAAACCCACATTTGTTTGGTATCTCTTTAGATGAGGTATATTGAATACACTCATCTTTTTTTCATTTTCCAACAAATGTGGGATACATGACTTTCTATATTCACAACTCGTCAAATCTCATTACTAAATTACACATTTTGAGCATTAATTTCTCATTCACCCTGAAATAGTTTTGAGAAAGTAAATGCATTTTCTTAATCTATTCACAATGTAGATTACAATTTTGTAACTTCTTTCATTTTCTAATAAATGAGACTCACTAAGATTTTGGGTCAAAATTAGGTCAAACCTAATTTTACAAACCCATTTCCAACCGATACAACCCCTAATTCCAAAAATAATTAAAAAAAAAAAAAACGTAATAAGTTAAGAGAGATAATTCCTTCTTTCAATGGAGTTAATGAATCAAAACAGCTACCTCGTTATTCATTGCAGAATAAAATTTGCATTCATAAAAAGAAAAGGTAAATAGGTGAAACCAATGCATTGCAGTTGATAAATCTCCAACCCATCAATGGTTACAATCTTTCATTCTAGATTTCAATTTTTTTTCATAAACACTACGTTTTACAAGCCATGAATTGCACCAGCCATCATGTTTTTATGTTGCTAATGCTTTTAGGTCTTAGTGCGATTAAGCAATCGGAATGCCTTTGGGATGTTTGGGGCGATGTTTATGTGGTTATATTAAACTTCACCAACAGCACTTTAACCCTTGATTGCCAATCGGGAGATAACGTTCTAGGAATACACCGAATTAAGACGGAGAACTTCTACTATTGGAACTTTAGAGTCAATTTATTTGGTTCAACAAAATTTTGGTGTAATTTCATCTGGGATTATGCCCCAGGAGAAGTTGTTAGTGGTACATTTGATATATATAAAGCGAATAGGGATCAATCCCGTTGTGTTAATTCTTGTCGGTGGAATATTGAGAGAGATGGATTATATTCTTTCAACATAAAATCAGAAACTTGGGAAAAAATGTACGAATGGAATTTAAAAGATGGTAACTAGCCAACCATGACCTGAATACACCATCAGATTTGAACACCACATACTGTAAGTTCCAGCTGCTACAATCAGATATTACCCAAAACGAGTTTCGTTGGACATAAAGTATGCAATTAGCACAACTTCAAAGAAATGTTTTGCGGACCTTTTTTTTTAATTGGACTTTTATTTTTTTTTAGTTAATGGGCGCATTAAGCTATTACATTAATGCACATGATGTAAAATAATATTGTGGCTTAGGTTTTCATTATCACAAAACAAACATATATCTATATTACAATAGGAAGCAGGAATAACCGTTTTATAAAAAGTGGCTGAGATTGATTGGTAACCACCATAAAGAACGGCTCAGATTACTCCCTCTGGCACGGCGGTTCACGGCATTTCACGGACGGCAGTTAGTTGATGAGCAGCGGCAACACAAACCCCACGTCCAGATCGAATGATGGTTTGGCACACGCAGAAGAAGAGAACGCTGTGAAAACTATGGGGGCTCCCTAACACCTGCGAAGTCCGTGATCTCGCCGTCCATGATTCGTTCAGATTATTCTCCCTTCATTCCAAGGTAACCCACTTAGGTAAAAATTGTTCAATCCCTTAAATCCGATTTTATAATTACTGATCTATTTTGATAACCGTACAAATTTCGATTTGGGTTTTTGATTTCCTATATGCTTTTGATTTCCTGTATGGTTTTGATTTTATAATTACTTATCTAGCTTCCTGCGATTATTGCCAAGATCATGTCTGATGCATTGGGTTTTGATTTTCGTTTCCAGCAAAAAGAAGAAAGCTTTGCATTTTCCGTCCTGCTTCCAAGGCTTTGCACGATTTCTTCAATACTCCAACAACCGTTCATTCAGTTGATGAGAGAGGGAGACGCGAAGCCGACGCTAGCTTTCACTGTCGACAGGAGAGGGAGACCATTCTCCCCTACTGCCCCTATAGGTAATTTATTTTTTGTTGTTATGATTTTGATTGTTTAGAATTAGTAATTGCATTTTCTATTTGATTGATGTATTTGTTGTTTGTATTTTCCCTTTTAAAATTTAAAATTTGTGTAATTTAATCAAAATTTATTAAATGCATTGTGTCTAACGGGCCTGTTATGGTTGATGTATATTGTGTCTGTAACTATTTTCATACTGTAACTGTTTTTAGACTGTAATTTTGTATTTGTTTGGTTGTTTCAAATTCTAATGTTAATGTTGGTGTTGATTCCCAGTAGTTGCAGTTTGGGGTTCATGAGTCATGACTTTTTTCTTGAACAAATGGCGGTGGCAGCAAAGGTTAGAATTGAAGCGAGGGTAGCATGTGTTCTTACGGGTTGAACATGGAAAGGGGGGTGTGCAGGTAATGGCCATTGTTACACACACACACAGAGATAGTCCCACATGATAATTTCAGTTTCCTCATTGCATCCTCTATCCTCTTTCACCTTTTTCGGTGCAATAGGCTTCAACGGTTTCTCAAAGCCTTGTCTTCCTCTGTGAGCGCGGACTCCATCACTTCCTGCTATGGGACTCAGGTACGCTGCTAATCCATTGTACACTTCAGTCCTATTTGCATCAATGTTATCGGTATTTCTTTAAAGGCTAAATTTATTTCGGTAGGGGTTTCTAATTTGCTAATGTATTTCTTTGATGGAAATGGATTTGAAAAGTTTTTAATAATTTGTTAGATGAAGGTGTTCAGTCAACGATAGTAGGAGTGGTTTCTCTTTGATTTAAATTTTGGAACAATCTTAAGCCTGAATGCCATACTCAATTCTGGAATAAGTTTGAGAAGGGAGAAGAAGAAGGCGGAAGTGTATACCTGATGAATCCATCTTTGATGTTGTAGGGAGAATAAGAAGAAGCATAAAGTAGGGGACGGAGTTCTTCTAAATGATTGTGCCTCTTTCTCTCTAGACTTCTTGAACACTTAATGAAGAGTATGATGAGAGAGTATAATGAATTTTGTAGTGATTTCTAGAGCTGATGGAGAGCCCTTTATATATGAAACTAATAGGCACCTCATTTAGGGACTACACCCTTTCAACCTTAGTGATGTCAAATTACCACTTTGCTCATCAAAAATCGGTAATATTACATCCAGGAATTCTACACATTATTATTATTAACTACACTTTATATTAACATTATAATCATGATTTCATGAATGGAATATAAATGACTTGTTATGCAATTTATGTTCTAACAATCTCCCACTTGGGTTGCATAACTATGTCTTTCCTTTAAAATCATAAGTATAATAAAAAATGACAACCCTTATGTGCGCACATTATTGTCATCCATAATAATCTCGTCCATTAGTCATACAAGTATAAGGACTAAAGGGGAAGTCGTTGTAATTGATTCGCAACTAAACCCACAATAATCACGTATACAAATCCAACTAAATGACATAGATCAAAGTGTAGATGTGTAACATGGAACATTGAAATTGATTGTCAAAGACTTTCTGAGAACAAGTGTTGCCTCAAGTGTGAGGTAACACCCCAGATAACACACACACACGGACAGAATACACACTCGAGTAAAATAGATTTGTAAAAGAGTTTTGCAGCGGACAAAAGCACAAGAATTATTTTTCTCAAGTTATATATATATATAACTTGAGATGCCTAAATAGCGAAAAATTTATAATCAATATGAGTACCAATTACAAAGTAAAAAGGTTCCCTATAACTAAAACAATATAAGTTCTATGGAACCAAAATAGAGACAAAGTACAATGATCCTATCCTATCCAAAACACACTCAAACCCGAAGTATTTGAGTGTTAAAAGAGTGTATGGGAGAAAGGACCTAACGAGCCAAGAAGTACTTTAATATTTGTGCTATGGATGTGTGTATGAATTTGGCTTGGTTATAAAGTGTCCATCCTAGCACTATTTATATCCATGAAAGACTTCAAGGCTACTCAAATAAACAGCCCTAGGCTGTTCTAGACGTGTGAGGGGAGGTGGAGATCATGTGCGAGACTTATCTCCACAAAACAAGCTTGACTTGGTCTTCCTTCCTTGATTCTCTCAACCGAATTCTTCATGCCCAAGTCTAAGCTTCTCCTTGTATTACTCCATGCTTCCAACTCCTTGTACTCCTTCATTTAATCAGCAACAAATACTTGGACTTAGTCTTCTCACACTTTCCATATTTAACACATGTTAAATATGTTTGTAACTTCCTCAATTACTCGGCTTTTATGAGTAACTCTCCATTAATTTCTTCTCCACGTTTTTAGCTCCTAAAATAACTTTATTATTACCTGAAATATGGACCAACATCTAGACAATAATATTAGGACATTAGTATAAAATTATATTAGAAAGAAATGTTAAATTACAAAGTATATTCGTCAGGCAGCACTAGACTGTCAGTGGCAACATCTGAGGTAACACCTCTGTCTGCACTAACAATCTCCCCCTTAATTTGAGATTTCTTTCCAAGCTCCTAAGTGATGGTACCTGAAAAATATGTTAGCCATACACAGTATAACAGAGCATCTCCCAGAAGTTAAACTCCCCCTTAATCTAGGAGTTAACCAAAACAATAAAGATTTACAAAAACAATACTAGTTTAAAAACAAAATCAACTTTTGTGCCTCAAACTAGTAGTTTAAAAACAAACGTAAATCCAAGTTTTAAAACCACAAAACCACAAAATATTATCCAAAGATAATCACCAAAATAACCACCAAAGTACTTAAGTTCTAAACTAAGAAACCGAAATACGAAATTGTTTTAAAAACCAAACCAACCAAAAACAGAACTTATTTTGAAACGATTTCAAAGTACCATTAAAAGCCATTGCCCAAGAGTTGTGGCAACATCAACCTTCAAACAAGGTTATTATTCTTCTTCATCATATGGCTCATCACTTATGCCAACATCTCCAGTAACATCTTCAGTATCATCATAATCACCAGTAACATCTGTAGCAGCACTTGTACCAGCACTAGTACCACTACCACCATCTCCCCCCAGGTTGGGAAGAAATCAAATTAATGAAGCCGATGGAGTCTTCTTGGAGGGTTAAACAGCGGATTTGGAGGAAGAAGGGGCTTTTCTTTTTGGTTTCTTGGTGGTGGTAACAGGTGGTTGAGAAGCAGTCACTGAGAGTGTAGGTTAAGCCGAGGTAGCAACCATTGAGGGCTCATCAAATGACATAGCCATGGAAGGAGAAACACGTGAATCCATTGGAGATATGTCCATGGGCGAAATAACACCCGAGACAACACCCTGAGACTCTTCTTGAGGTGCGGATTGTTTAGGGTTTCGGGGAGGAGAAGCCATTGTTGAAATTGAGAGGTACGATTTGAGAATTTTGAGAAGGGTTTTGAGAATTTGTGGGGTTGCTGTGAAAAAGAAAAAAGACGAAGAAGAGAGGGAGTATATATGTTCGAGTGTGTGAGAGATAGAGAGAGTAAATAGGGATAGATATTTAGGAGGTTAAGGAATGTGAATAGAATTTAAAATTGAATTAGGCTTAACTCTTATCATCTAATCAACTAAGATCCTATTTTTTTCTCACATTTAAAACTAACCTAATTAAACTCCCCCTATTTACTTGCACACACAAAACCAACTCCCTACACATCTGTTTTTTTTATTATTAAAAAAAATGAAAAAGAAAAAAAATAAAAATAAAAATTATTAAGTAAAACGAACGGGTAAAAGAAGGAAGTAACCGATCCCTCACAAATTGAAGATAGACTTCCATGATTTTAGGGATTTAGTTACTTGAAAATTTTACCACAAATAAAAAGGATAAAAAGGATTTGTTTAAAACTTTTTTAAAATTGTAAACTCTTTGAATAATAAAAAGACTTTCAAACTTTGAAAATTTAATAAACAAATTCGAAAATAAAAGAATAAAAAAACTAATGTAGCACACACTAATGTGTTAATGGCAATGATGGTAACACTTAAGATATCATTCGTGATAAACATCCCTTGATAAATTTAAAACAAGACATTTTAAGGCAAGTCTCATTTTTAAAACACTTGAGGCAGAGATATGCTTCTTTAATAAGCAATTGAGGCTTAACAAGCTTTTTCTTTATATTCAAGTATTTCAAACATAACAAGCTTGTTTTTAATTTAAACATTTTTTAAACATATTAACACTTCTTTATCTACAAGAAAGCATCGTAGTAGCGAGCTCCGTGCCCCGAGTCCTTATAAAGTGTAAACATGCTTAAGTGATTTGTACCTTTCAAGTAGGATACACTGTAGCTACGAACTCCATGTTCTTAATACTTAGTACAAATCACAAGATTACATCTTCATTTGGCAAGAGTGCATCGTCGCAACGAACGCAGTGCCTCAAGCTACTAAGGAAATATTATCTGAGCTTTTTAGCCTTTATACCTCTGAATTTATCAAAAAGTTAGTGACTTTGTCACTTTTGAGTACAAAGGGAATTTTATCAAAGATGTTACTTTGAGTGTTATCCTACCATATCAAAAAGGTCAGTATGTGCCACCATCAATGGATAGAAAAGACTACCCATTGACAGATTGAAAACAAAAACATAAAAAATAAGTTTTTTTTTTAATAAAACAAAATAAAATATTGTACAACAACAAAGATGATCCAAGGGGTTTAAACAAGACACGGAACAAGAGACTTCTTCAAGTTAAAAAATCTCTTATGGTTAAAAACTTGAATTAAATATTCATCTTTCAAAAAAATATTTTTAGAATCAAGCTTAGAAAGAAAACATGAATGGTTTACCATGTCTCGATAATTAACCGGTTCCTTACCTCTTGTTTGTATCCCTTCGTCTAATCTCCCTATCACTTGGGATATAGAATGATTCTTTTGAATCTTCAAAGGGGGAACTCTTCTAACGGGATCATCTACTCTATTGGAGTCCTCATTATTTTCATTTTCTGCAACTGGACTGACTTCTGGTGTTATCTCTAGTGTTGCCTCAGGTGTGGTAACACTGGTGCCGACATCTGGTCCAACACTTATGTTGACACTTGGTCCAACATAAATGTCAAATTTAGGGCAAATTGCAATTTGGTTCCTAACATTTACAAACTTTTGCAATGTTGCTCCCAACAGTTTTTTTTCGCCAATTGGTTCCCAACATTTGCATTTTTTTGCAATGTGGCTATAAAAGTAACTGAGCGTTAGTTTTCTAACAGATTTTATGTCATATGACTAGCATATGACATTTTAAAGGACGTTTTAAAATATTCGTAAAGCTACACATATCCGATTGATATGATTCTTTTTTATATTGAAACTAATATTTAAATCTACAACATAGTTTTTTTCGAAAATTTGTTGGGTACCTAAATTATTTTTACATTTAATCTTAATTTTAAATTATATTTTACGTGTTTTCTATTTTTTTAATATGAAGTAATTTATTTATGTATGTATCTTTCCTACAGTTTATTTTTCTCCACCCTTCTGCCACTTTCCCGCAACACTCATTCCACATACACTCTTCCCTCGATTCATCGTCCTCTTCTTCTCCCTTTTTTTCTATCAAACATTTTTACGAACTGATAATCTACATATAGAATTTACTTCATATGGAACATATTTTGGCTAATATCTTTTTTAGATTATATTTTACGTGTTTTCTATTTTTTTAGTATTTAAAATTAAGTTACATGTAAAAATAATCTAACTACCCAATAAATTTCCAAAAAAAATATATGTTGTAGATTTAAATATTAGCTTCAGTTCAAAAGAAGAATCATATTAATCGGATATGTGTAGCTTTAAGAATATCTTAAAACGTCATATGCTAGTCACATGACATAAAATCTGTTAGAAAACTAACGCTCAGTTACTTTTATAGACACATTGCAAAAAAATGTAAATGTTGGGAACCAATTGGCGAAAAAAAAACTGTTGGGAGCAATATTGCAAAAGTTTATAAATGTCAGGAACCAAATTGCAATTTGCCCGTCAAATTTACTTTGAAGTTGTTCCAGCAGTACCAAAGGAGGATAATCACCTGGTTCATCTGCAACACTTGACAGATCATCAAAAACAATATTTACAGATTCTTGAATAGTTTCCAATCTTAAATTATACACTCGATATGGATGATTGTCTTGAGAATATCCAAGAAAAATGCCTTTATCACTTTTAGAGTAAAACTTAACTAAGTAATCCCAGTCTTTTGATATAAAACATACACACCCAAACACATGGAAGTAATGTACATGTGGTTTCTTCCCATTCAAAATCCCATAGGGTGTCATTGTTAAACCGGGTCTTAGAATGACTCTATTTGAAATGTGACAAGCCGTGCTCAAAGCTTCAGCCCAAAATCTTTTTGAAATTCTTTTTGAGAATAACATAATACGGGCCATATCAAGCAATGTCATATTTTTCTTTTTAGCCTCACCATGTGGTTTAGAGATCGAAAAATCATGGTGTATCCCCTTTTTCTTACAAAAAGTATAAAAAGAAACATTTGCAAATTCTTTTCCATGATTGGATCTTATACAGAAAATAGGTGAGCAAAACATGTTTTTAATTTTGGAGTGTAAGAGTTTAAATTTATTTAAAGTTTCATATTTTTCTCTTAGGAAATATACCCATGAAAACCTAGAGAAATCATCAACTATAACAAAAATATACCTCTTACCTCCCAGGCTTTCTACCTCGATTGGACCTATCAAGTCCATATGCAAAAGTTGAAAACAATGTGTTGTCCCGAAGTATTGCTCTTAGGGAGCACACTGGGTAACACGAGTCTCCTCATTTTTAAGGCAGTCTCCACAAACCATTTTGTTATTAAGATTCAATTTAGGGACTCCTTTGACAGCCTCAAACTTGAAAATTTTCTTCAAGTTTCGATAATGGGTATGTCCAAACTTTTGATGCCACAATGTAGTAACATCTATTTTTGCCAAATGGCACACCTGTTTGTCTTCAACAAAATAACAATTGTCACTTGATCTAGTTCCTGTCATCACACAATTGTTAGTACAATCAAAGACTTCACAAGTATTTTTATTGAATTTCACCTCTAAGTTGTCATCACAAAGTTGGCTAATACTAATTAAATTAGCTACAAGCCCATCCACATGTAAGGCATTCTTTAAGGCGGGAAAATTAGTCATATTTAGTGTCGCTTTTCCTATTATATTGCTTTTACTTCCACCACCATAAGCTACACTACCTCCTTGAAAAGATTCATAGTCTTTCAAAAACAACTTTGTTCCCATCATGTGACGTGAACATCCACTATCAAAGTACCATGATTCTTTAATATTTGTCTTTAGAGCAGTGTAAACAACATCGCATCTCAATTTAGATTTAGGTTTCCATGACTACTTTTTTGTGTTTTTGACTTTCTGACAAGAAGTGTTATCTGGAGTGTTAGGTAACACTTCAGGTAGCACAAAGGGACTGGACTCTTTTTTTGAAAGCTTGTCGCATTTGTTTTTAAAATGTCCAGAAGTGTGACAATATTGACACACTTTCCCTTTGTCGGAAACATCACTTAAGAAAATATTTTGATCAAAATCATGACCTTTCACAAAACATATATTATGTTCATCACAAGACAAAGAGGAAATAATACTATCTAATGATTCCTGGAAACCAATACCTGCTTTGAGAGGCTTACTCAAATTAAGAATCTCATCCAGTTTGGATGATCCGGTGTTGAGTTTCTTCAAGGTAGTTTCGGCTAAAGTCAATTTGGCCTTCACTTTCTGTTGTTCAAATAGATTCCTAGCTCATAGAATTACTTAATCCCAATCATGTCTTCACTTAGGATCCCCCAAATTTTATTAGAACCTTTTTAGGTACCCTTAGGATTCTTTGTGACCAGCACAGGTGTATTACAACTCTTCATTCAAGACAAACCAGCAGAGGAAGCAAATCAGCAGACCAGTAAACAAGTTTCCGATCAACTTTTTCCTTAACATACGACAAGTTGCCGATCAACTTGCTACACAAGTTGCCGATCAACTTATTAAAGAAGTTGCCGATCAACTCCATTCTCAACATGCCGATATAATAGACAGTCTGCACTGTCAGTCAGGTGACATCATATCATTAAAGTCAACCTTGCTGATTGTCTCTATACTGTTTTATCATAAAGTAGCTTACCTGCTCTGTAATGATTTCTACGCCGTCTGACACATAGCTACTTTTAGCTATACTCTGTCTCTACTTGCTTTTGCAGGTAACCGGTTGAGACAAAGGGGTCTTTACCCATCAGATTTTTAAGGCACGCGTATCTTCGCCATTAATGCCAAGGATACTGCATTAAATGCTCCTCACCTACCCAGCTGGAAATTCAAATGTTATCCTTCTTCAACAAGCTAATACATTAACTCCTCCTATAAATAGAGGACCCAGTGCATTGAAGAAGGTTGGTGATTTTAGTGCATTGAAGAGAGTTGGTTGTTTGCAGCATTCATTGAAGCTCAAACATTCCGTATCCAGATAATCATTAGATCATTTAATAGGATATACACTTGTGCACAAACTCAACAACATTGTTAGTATTCCCGAACTAGATCATTTTAAGGAATACGTTGTTTGAGTATTTCACACACCCACCTGAGTGAGACAAGTTCTTTTGAACTTGCCGCTCAAATACACTTGGTCAGATATTTTTTTATGATTCATTAACTATCTCTAGAATTTAGTCTTTGTATCCGGCAAAGCCGTGCTTGTAATAGAATAGGGATATTTAATAGTGCTCTTAAACCAAATCCAAGTTCTGACCAAACTTGGTAGAGGACGTAGCAGTATTTACACTGTGAACCTCTCCAAATCCTTGTGTCTCTGTTACTTACTGTCCTTGCCGGTTGGAACTCTATCACCGGCAAATCATCATTGTTCTTGCTGATTCATCATTATTTCCTTTGACCAATCTCTTGAAACTGCATTGAACTTTTGGAAACAACTTTGTGTCTAAACTAAGCTCTGAAAATCTTTTATTCACTGATTTTGTGTGAGTTAAAACTAAGTCATATTTACCCGCTGCGCTTACTGATAATAGTTTGCAAACTGTTAAGTGACTTTGCATTTAAAAAGTGTTTCCTTGTAAAAGTTTTAAAAAGGCTATTCACCCCCCCCCCTCTAGCCTATTTTCCTACCAATTGGGCCTAACACTTTCTCTAGCTCGGCATCTCTCTTGGATGCTTGAACTTCCAAACGAGTCAAGTAGGCCTTGAGTCCATCGTTCATCTTGGTTAAAGTTTTAACCATTTTGTTCTCTTTCTTCCATTCCTTGAGCAAGTCCTCACAGAGGTTCTTTAAACCAGAAATGAGTTCATCTTTGCTCAGCTCATCCTCTTATGAACTTCCTGCATCAATGTTAGTGGAAACCATGAAACAAACATCGTTAGTTAAACTGAAATTGTTATACCTAACTGGTGTGGTCTCAAATGTTATCTCGGTGTGCATAACATCTGTGGTAACATGTTCAGTCTCCGAGTCACTTAGTGTGACAAACATGTTTGTTTGATCAGGTTCAACCTTCTGGACTGGTCCCTCATCTTCATTGTCACTTAAGGAGACCCATAGGTTCTTTACCTTTTTCCTTAATGTGTTGGCACACTCGTTTTTATAGTGACCCCATCCCGAACAAGCATGACATTGAATTGAATCAATGTATTTAGGATCAGATCTTGATTGATCTGAGGATGCGCTACGCATTGGAGCTGAATTCTGAGTAGATGGGAACGTCCTTCTTGGCATCGAATCATACACCTTGGTTTGTTGCTCCTTTCCTTTTACCTGCATCTTTTCATTGTTAAACTTTTTAACCATAGCATTATATTTTCTAGCAAGTAAAGCAACACTGGCATTTTCATCCAATTCTTCAAAAATTTCATCTTCATCTTTTGAAAAATCTGAGGATTGCACTTTCAAAGCAATATTTTTCCCTTTAGAAGCTTTACTTTGTTCAAGAAGATTTGACACAAAATTTTTCAAAATACTCATTAAAGAATTGATGTCCATAGTAGAAAGATTGTGAGCTTCTTCAATAGATGAAACTTTCATATTGAACCTCTCAGGAAGAGTTCGAATAGCTTTTGAAACAAGTTGTTTGTTGGTAAAAGGTTCACCCAAAAGTTGACACTCATTTGCATTATCAAACAATTTTCCAAAATATGATGAAATAGTTTCATTTTCACTCATCCTCAACCTTTCAAATTTACCAGTGAGAGTTCTAAGCTTATTATCATGCACACTACTATCACCTTCACAAAACATTTGTAAAGTGTCCCATGCCTCCTGCGTAGTGGAACTGTTTTGAATAAGTTTGAAAATATGCATATCAACCCACTCAAAAATAGCATTAAGTGCTTTTTCATTGTAATTAGCTAGATTAATCTCTTCATTTGTCCACTCAGATTCAGGTTTGACTTGAAGGTCACCATCTTCATCTGGGGGTAACAAAGGAAGAGAGTAACCATTTGTTATAGATCGCCAAGACCAAAGATCAATTGATTTGATATGCGAGCGTAGGCGGATCTTCCAATAAGCATAATTCGAGCCATCTAAAACAGGAAGACGTTTATGATTGAGATTAGCAGGATCGAAAGCCATGACAAATGACCGAACCACTTAGTAACGTCAAGTGACCGGGCTCTGGTGCCAATTGAAATTGATTGTCAAAAACTTTCTGAGAACAAGTGTTGCCTCAAGTGTGAGGTAACACCCCAGATAACACACACACACGGACAGAATACACACTCGAGTAAAATAGATTTGTAAAAGAGTTTTGCAACGGACAAAAGCACAAGAATTGTTTTTCTCAAGTTATATATATATAACTTGAGATGCCTAAATGGCGAAAACTTTATAATCAATATGAGTACCAATTACAAAGTAAAAAGGTTCCCTATAACTAAAACAATATAAGTTCTATGGAACCAAAATAGAGACAAAGTACAATGATCCTATCCTATCCAAAACACACTCAAACCCGAAGTATTTTAGTGTTAAAAGAGTGTATGGGAGAAAGGACCACCTAACGAGCCAAGAAGTACTTTGCTCTTTGTTCTATGGATGTGTGTATGAATTTGGCTTGGTTACAAAGTGTCTATCCTAGCGCTATTTATAGCCATCAAAGACTTGAAGGCTACTCAAATAAACAGCCCTAGGCTGTTCTAGACGTGTGAGGGGAGGTGGAGATCATGTGCGAGCCTTATCTCCACAAAACAAGCTTGACTTGGTCTTCCTTCCTTGATTCTCTCAACTGAATTCTTCATGCCCAAGTCTAAGCTTCTCCTTATTGTACTCCATGCTTCCAATGCCTTGTACTCCTTCAATTAATCAGCAAAAAATACTTGGACTTAGTCTTCTCACACTTTCCATATTTAACACGTTAAATATGTTTGTAACTTCCTCAATTACAACTCAGAAGTAACTCTCCATTAATTTCTTCTCAACGTTTTAGCTCCTAAAATAACTTTATTATTACCTGAAATATGGACCAACATCTAGACAATAATATTAGGACATTAGTATAAAATTATATTAGAAAGAAATGTCAAATTACAAAGTATATTCGTCAGACAGCACTAGACTGTCAGTGGCAACATCTGAGGTAACACCTCTGTCTGCACTAACAAACATAATGAATATATCCATATTCTTCCAACTAGTCCAACTTAACCAAACAAGATCAAAACTTTAAAATAATAGAACAACTATAGAAAGCACAACTCAAACTCCCACTATATTAAATGTTATCAAGAATTTTACACCCATGTGAAACATTAAAGATGATAACGCTTTCATAAATGGATTCGCTAATATGGAGTTTGATCCTACAAGTTTCATTTCTATTTGTTCATTTTCCTTCACAACAAGAAACTTAATGTCTATATGCTTAGACTTTGATGAACTCTTGTTGTTATAAGACTGCTGCCTAATAGTCACAATAAACCTTAAGTGGTATTTCGACACTTGTTGACAATTCGCAGTCCCTCAATAAACTTATGCAGCCTTATAATTTAACTAATATCGGAATACCTAATGATCTCAAGATGATCCGATTTCAAATATATAGGCACGTAGTTCTTTAGTGTTTTGTAAATATCTCATCATTCATTTGGCTACAACCTAATGTTCTCTTCCTGATTGCTTTGGTATTGACCAAGCATCCCAACAATAAATGCAAGACTTACGCATACATTAAGCTTCCTACTGCTGATGCATAATGGATTTTTCCATACACTTGGATTCAAAAATATTTTTAGGACACTGTTTGAGACTAAACTTGTCTCCTTTAAAATTAGGGGTGTCAAGTGGTTTACAGTTTTGCATGCTAAACTTTTGTAATACCTTTTCCATATGGGCCTTTTGTGATAATCCTAAAACACCTCGTGAGAGATCACAGTGAATTTGGATTCCTAATACAAAAGATGCCTCACCAAGACCTTACATTTCGGGAAAGAAACTTCTTAGTTTCCTTAAGAAGGTTCATATCATTACTAGCAAGCAAAATATCATCCACATATAAGACCAAAATATAAATTTACTCCCACTGAACTTATGGTATACACAATCTTCACCAAGATTCGTTTCAAAACCAAATGAAAGAATAACTTGATTAAATTTTAAGTACCATTGACGAGAAGCTTGCTTGAGCCCATAAATTGATTTCTTAAGTTTACAAACTAATTGATTAGTTTGATCCAAATCAGTCACCATTAATGTCTCCATTAAGGAAAAACTGTCTTTACATCCATTTAATGAAGTTCAAGATCAAAAGGTGCTACTAGTGCCATAATGATCCTAAAAGCATTTTAGAAGATACCGGAGAAAATGTTTCTTTAAAATTAATGCCTTCCTTTTGAGTAAATCCCTTAGCAATAAGACGAGCCTCATATCTTTATTCATTACCTTGTGAATCCTTTTTGGTCTCAATGACCTATTTACACCTAATAGGTTTCACATCTTTAGGTAATGGAACAAGATTCCAAACGTCGTTGTTTTTCATAGATTTTAACTCTACATTTATGGCATTGATTCACTTATGAGAATTAGGACTATTAATGGCTTCATGGAAGGTGAGAGACTCATCTCCCACTAAACCAAAGTGTCCTTCATTCTCGGCAAGATACACCTCATAATCATCCGGAACTTCATTCCTTCTTACTCTATTGGATATCCTTAAGGGCACCGGTTCTTCCTGATTTTGAGGTTGTTGAATTTCCTCATTATGATCAACATTTTCATGTTGTTCAATATTTATAGGGGAGTCATTATTTAGAATTGTATGTTCGTCTTTGAATTTCAGGTACAAGTACTTGATTTCCAATTGGAACTATGGGAAGAAGTATAGAAATGGATGCCTCTTCCTCTTCAAATTCAAAATTATTCCTAATTTCCCCTCTAAATTCAACATCCTCAAAGAACCCAGCATTTCCCATTTCAAAATTAAAAGTTCTAGTTTTTGGGTTGTAAAATTTATAGCCCCTAGATCTCTCGGTATACCCCAACAAAATAGCTACTAACAGTCTTAGCGTCCAGTTTTTTCCCTTATTATGCCTATAAGGCCTAGCATTTGCTGGATAACCCCATACATAAAATGATTTAAGGACGTTTTCTAATTCATCCATAATTCATAAGGGTTTTATTAGTAGCTTTAGATGGAGCTATATTGAGAATATAAGCTGCGGTTTTAATGTATCTCCCATAATGAGTGAGGTAAGAAAGTACAAGAAATCATACTTCTTACCATATCATTAAGGATTCTATTATGTCTCTCAGCTACACCATTCATGCAAGCCGTACTCGGCATAGTGTAGTGAGGGACAACCCCACACTCCTCAAAATAGCGAGCAAAAGGACCCGGACGTTGTTCCCTGAACCGTCATTCCGATCATAGTATTCACCACCACGATCGGACCTAACGTTCTTAATAGTCTTCCTAAGTTGACTTTCAACTTTGGCCTTATAAGACTTGAAAACGTCCAAAATTAAGATTTTCATGAAGTAAATAAATATATCCATAATGAGAGTAGTTGTCTATGAACGTAATAAAATATTGTTAACCATTCCACGAAGGGGTAGTGAATGGCCCACAAAATTCCCTATTTATTAGTTCTAGGACACTTGATGCTCTCAAGGGTATTTCTTTGTTTGTAATTCCTTTAAGGCTTTTAATGCAAAAGTCTTTTCCGGAATATCAAGTTTGATCAAGATTCTTTTTGACATAAGCTTATAAATTATCCTTATAGAGATATGACCCAAACGCTTAACGCTTATGCCATAAGTTATAAGAATTTTCACTTGATAATTTTTCTTTCTACTTTTGTCGTGCCCCAGACCCGTGGTCCTACTTGGCCCTACGCTCGGGACACGAATGGAAGAAGTTATAAAACACCTTTTGAAAATTTTTCGAAATATACTTTCATAAAACTTAACAAAATCAACACCTGAAGTTCAAAGACTTCCACTGACTTTCAAACCAACTTTTCAAACCACTTTCACAAACGAAAGTACTTAGCCCTAAGGCTTACAAACTTTTATACAAATGTACACACACCGACCTTATCCAAAATATAGGTATTACAAGATGATGAAGTCAAGGAAACTCTACCCAAAAGGTTATACATCTATGTAATGTAACCTTGACCAAAACAAATCCCAACTCTTACCACTTTCAACGTCCTCCCGTGCCAAAGTGTCCTATCCCCTGGACTCGCCTTTATCTAAAACAGTAAACAAATAAGGGGTGAGAATAAATCTCAGTAAGCTACTAAAATGCAACTACGTTACATGATGATATGATAATCATAAAGAAACAATATCAACAAATAATCATATAGCATATAGCACATAACATGAGAGGCTCCCTATCGCCAACCGTCCCATACCGGTTGGAAATAACGACCAACTCATCATACAACACATAGTGTAGGAGTAAACACTCCTACGAGAATACCAAGCCAAGGTTTACCGAAATAACATAACCATCTGAGAATACCATCTGAGAAAACCAGTTGAGAAAACCAGTTGAGTAGCATAAATAGCTGAAGCCGGGATCCCGAAAACTAAACCATAATCAATTGAACCAAAGTAACACCGGGGCAGCATCAATAGCTGAAGCAGGTTCCGGAACCATATAACACAACAACAACAATAGCGGGAGAAAATGACACAAAGTCATACCCCTAAATGCTCACGCGAGGGAGCGAGTTCATCCCATCCAAGGCCAATCTGGACTGGGGAAATAGGTCCAGTGGAAAAGCCTTAATGCTTTCCACCTCCACTCGATAACTCCCAAACCTGGGGAAATAGGTCCAGTGGAAAAGCCTTATAGTGAACTTGGCTAGTGTGCCACTATAATTCTTTCCACCTCCACTCGATAACACACAAAACCAGCTGGACTTTCAACAAAGAGCACAGTAATAAATACAAGCTAAAACAACAACAACCGGGGCAATGATTCTACACAAGAAACCAAGCCAAACACATCAAAAGATGCAACCACGTTACTCATAAAAGAGTTCACAACATTGACATTAGGCCACAACACAATCCTTTATTAATGACATTAAGTCAAACAACAATCTTGCACACACTTGAACACGATCCTCAACAACCAAGTATGTCGAATCCATTTCTCACACAAGGGATTCCAAAGTAAGAAATCCTATGAAAGCATCATAAAGATGTACCACACTTAAAATGAACCTAAACGGTTACATTATTCCAAACTCGATCACAAAGGACCAACTCTACCACAACGGACCATTAATACTCTTTTTGTTATTAAACACCTACTGGATTTCCGTAATATAATATTTAGAACCCAACTGAATAAACCACCTCATCACGTAGTACACAAGAAGAGCTTCGAAACGATAGTTTACACGACTAAATCGGAGTCCGTATGAAGAAGTTATAGCCTCCGGAAGGTTGAACCATTTTCTGAGAAAAGTGTGCGATCGCCCAAAATAGTGTGAGGCCGCCCAAAACACTCAATTAAGGCCAAATTGCTCCAGAAAGAGTGTACGATCGCCCACAAAAAGTGTGCAACCGCCCAAACCTCCAAATGTACCAAAATTGCACTCCTTTCGTTTCACCGTCTCACAAGTATAAGTATAATTTTTCTAATATACTCATTTAGGATACTTTCATTCATTTCCCCGTCCCACGAATAATAGTATAATTTTTATAATATACTTATTTAACATTTAACTTAAGTTAATAATTTACCGTCCCACGAGTAGGAGTATACTTTCAAACACTTATACTAACATTATCAAGCATATAACATATCCATATACATCCTAACATACAAACCAAGTCACTTACCCAGTATAATTATACTCCCTTTATCCCAAATAAACAAGTATCACAATAAAATTATTTTCACAATAATTTCACCATATAACACACATATAGCAAATATATGACCATTTTACTATTTAAGGGGAATTAGTAACTTACCTATTTCCGGAAAAAGTATCGCAGAAATATATTTTGTTCGGGTAGAAATGACCTACTCAACGCCCTGATCATTTATATATAATTATTTTTTAAAACGGATAAGTAATTAAAATGAACTAAATCGAAATAGGACGAACTTACCTTTTTCTTTTTCTTCTACGAGGAACAGGTAGAATTTCAGTGTGTGTGTGTGTTTTGTGCGCACAGAGAGATGAGATAAGTTTGCTTTTAAAAAATATCTTTACCCATTTTACAATTAGGTCCTCCAACTTTCAAGTTGAGTAATTAACCCCCTAAACTTTAAAGTTACACTTTGAACCCTAAAGTTTCAACTTAATCATTTAACTCCTTTAACCATTATTACCATTAACCAAATAAATAACACAATGAAGCAAATAATATAAGCAAGTCATAAAAATATTTTCTAACACATAAAATGCACACATAATGTCAAATTAAAATTCCCAAAAATATAAAATAAATAGGGACGGGTTTTGGGGTCGTTACAATCACTCCCCCTTAAAGAAAATTCGTCCCGAATTTTAGGGTAACTTATCAAATAAATCAAATAACCAAAGGTATTTCCTTTCAAAGCTCCCAAGTTGATTCTTCCACATTATGGTTCCTCCACACGACTCTATCAAGAGGAATACTTTTAGTTCTCATTTTCGAATTTTAGAATCAATCACCTGAACTGGATGCTCTTCATGAGATATACATGAGAAGAATCATAAACAAATTTGCGTAGCTTCGACACATGAAACACATTATAAACCTTGTCAAGAGAAGGAAGTAACATAAGATGATAACCCAATTTCCAACTCTTCCCAAAATCCCAAAAGAACTGATATATTAAGCAAACTCCACGAAAAGTAAAGGTATATCCCACGAATTCTCAGAATCAACTGAACAAGTTCTCAACATATCCTCAAGAATCTGAATGGTTCTTCCTAACTGACCAGCTATCTGAGGATGAAAAGTCGTTCTGAACCCCAAATTCTGAATTCAAAGCCTTCTGAAATGCTTGCCAAAATCTAGAAGTAAATAAGGAACCCATATTTAATATCATGCTCGTAGGCATCCCATAAAATCAAGCTATCTTCTGTAGTTGAATTCCATTATGTATGTTGGTTCCACTAAGTGTTGACTACATACTCTGCTACAAAAGTTAAAGTTCCATCACTAGCAACGAACAAAATCGTGTTGTCTATCATCGTTCATTCCACTAGTAATTTTCTATAGTTGAAATAATTCAATATAATAGAAACTTAAAGCTTCCGCAATCGCAAAATCACACCATGTCTCAACTCACAAAGACTCCAAATTGTTAATTCCTCTAACACATTACCTTTCCCGGATGATATACCATGGTACTCAAACTGCATTATCTCATGTATAACTCTCTTTGAAAAAATCAATACTTCAACTTTATGGACAGAAAACACTTCAAATATAGCTCCATCAAAGTCATTCGCTAATGAAATGGATGTTTAATCACAATAAATCTCAAATTATGGGTAGGATGATTTTGTTCATAAGGAATCAATCTTCTCAAAGCACACATCGTTACCATACCTTTTTATAATAAACACTACTGATGCATCCCACGTAGATATATGAAACATAATGAATCCATTGTCAATAAATATCTCAAGTTGAATCTTCTACTCCTTTAACTCAACCGATGTTATGGATACATTGCACTAGATATCAACACTATAGCATTATACCGTAACAACTCAAGATAACCCAAGGTTTTCATCAATCATGTACTACTCAATAGAAAATATATCTGAGATCCCACAAAGAAAGAATACATTCTCTAGTTTAGCTATAGACACTCTGCTGCCAACCCCATAAACCAAATACCAGGCATAATCTTGTGATAAAAAAAAATTCAAACTTTAATGCATAAATAGCATGAATGCTAGACACATATATCTACCATGCTTAATTAAAGCACACTAGCATATAAAACTCCACCACAATAATGTCAAAATCTTGCGATGGCAACATCACTAAACCAGCAAGTAAAACATGCTCACAAATTTGTACATCACAAGTGCGCAACACTCTATCAGTTGCCAAACACTTCCCCATAGGGACGAACACCTCTAACACATAAGGTAGAGACTCAGGAGACACATGTAATCAAGAAGCAAAATGCACAGACACATAAGAATGCGATGAACCAGGGTCTATAAGTATACGTGCTCTCAAACCAGACACAGAAATAATACCTCCTATCACATTAGAGGAATCTGAAGCCTATTGTTGAGTAATGGCAAAGACACGACCCTGCACCTTAGGCTTTCCTGAAGAATCCCTCTTCTGGCCCTGAGAAGACCCAACTACACTTCCCGAAGACTGATTTTTAAACCTGGGACACTTCCTCTGAAAATGACCCAACTGACCGCAATTCATACATCTACCTTGTTTCTTCCAACATTTCTCTTCAGAATGCCCTTCTTTTTGACAATAGTTACAAACCTTCTTATTTTGACTCCCTGAAGGGTTACCCTGATTTCTATTATCTGACTGTCTTTGAGAAGACCCTTTTGATTGTGAAGATCCACCTTGATTCCCTCTATTACCATCACGTTGTTGTTGTTGCCTACCTTACCTCCCTGCACCTAACAACTCCATTTTCTTCTTGTGTTCCTCAATATCATGCTCCACCTGGTAGGCTCGATCAACAGCATCTTGAAAATCTTGTAACTTGTGGGATACTAATTGAGTTCGGATCACAGTTCTCAATCCCTTTACAAATCGCATAGCCTTCCTCTCCTCAATTGCCACTAAGTGAGTACAGTACCTGGATAACTCAGTAAATTTGGCTGTATACTGAGCCACAAACATAATATTCTGCTCCAAGTTAAGAAACTCCATTTCCTTCATGTCTTGATCTACCCGGGGAATGAAGTGTTCTTTAAACTTTCCTAGGAAATTCTCCCAAGTATAGGGTACATGAGTCTCATCCCATTTAGTTTTCAAAGCCTTCCACCAATGCTCGGCAGCTCCATTCAGCTTATAAGTAGCAAACCGGACTTGATCTTCCTCAGAACATCTCATAGCATCAAAGATCTTTTCCATTGATTCAATCCACCTTTCAACTTTTGTTACTTCTGGTTCTCCTTCATAACCCATTGGTTTCATCTTCAGGAACTGTTCTAACCCATACCTAGGAGGTACTTGTTCTCCTCCTTGCCTCTGATCATTTAAAGTTTTCATTGCAGCCTCAAACATGCCTTGGAACATTATTCGAGCCTCTTCTCTTGCCTTATCTTGCCCTGATTGCCCAGAATTATCTCCTTCTGTCCCAACCATTTTGAATGAATACCTGCATAGAACACTCAACGTTACTCACTCTATACTCTACTACCCTCCTAGGTCATTTAGTCATTCTAGACCATCTACAACCTAGCTCTGATACCAACTGTCGTGCCCCAGACCCGTGGTCCTACTTGGCCCTACGCTCGGGACACGAATGGAAGAAGTTATAAAACACCTTTTGAAAATTTTTCGAAATATACTTTCATAAAACTTAACAAAATCAACACCTGAAGTTCAAAGACTTCCACTGACTTTCAAACCAACTTTTCAAACCACTTTCACAAACGAAAGTACTTAGCCCGAAGGCTTACAAACTTTTATACAAATGTACACACACCGACCTTATCCAAAATATAGGTATTACAAGATGATGAAGTCAAGGAAACTCTACCCAAAAGGTTATACATCTATGTAATGTAACCTTGACCAAAACAAATCCCAACTCTTACCACTTTCAACGTCCTCCCGTGCCAAAGTGTCCTATCCCCTGGACTCGCCTTTATCTAAAACAGTAAACAAATAAGGGGTGAGAATAAATCTCAGTAAGCTACTAAAATGCAACTACGTTACATGATGATATGATAATCATAAAGAAACAATATCAACAAATAATCATATAGCATATAGCACATAACATGAGAGGCTCCCTATCGCCAACCGTCCCATACCGGTTGGAAATAACGACCAACTCATCATACAACACATAGTGTAGGAGTAAACACTCCTACGAGAATACCAAGCCAAGGTTTACCGAAATAACATAACCATCTGAGAATACCATCTGAGAAAACCAGTTGAGAAAACCAGTTGAGTAGCATAAATAGCTGAAGCCGGGATCCCGAAAACTAAACCATAATCAATTGAACCAAAGTAACACCGGGGCAGCATCAATAGCTGAAGCAGGTTCCGGAACCATATAACACAACAACAACAATAGCGGGAGAAAATGACACAAAGTCATACCCCTAAATGCTCACGCGAGGGAGCGAGTTCATCCCATCCAAGGCCAATCTGGACTGGGGAAATAGGTCCAGTGGAAAAGCCTTAATGCTTTCCACCTCCACTCGATAACACCCAAACCTGGGGAAATAGGTCCAGTGGAAAAGCCTTATAGTGAACTTGGCTAGTGTGCCACTATAATTCTTTCCACCTCCACTCGATAACACACAAAACCAGCTGGACTTTCAATAAAGAGCACAGTAATAAATACTTGCTAAAACAACAACAACCGGGGCAATGATTCTACACAAGAAACCAAGCCAAACACATCAAAAGATGCAACCACGTTACTCATAAAAGAGTTCACAACATTGACATTAGGCCACAACACAATCCTTTATTAATGACATTAAGTCAAACAACAATCTTGCACACACTTGAACACGATCCTCAACAACCAAGTATGTCGAATCCATTTCTCACACAAGGGATTCCAAAGTAAGAAATCCTACGAAAGCATCATAAAGATGTACCACACTCAAAATGAACCTAAACGGTTATATTATTCCAAACTCGATCACAAAGGATCAACTCTACCACAACGGACCATTAATACTCTTTGTGTTATTAAACACCTACTGGATTTCCGTAATATAATATTTAGAACCCAACTAAATAAACCACCTCATCACGTAGTACACAAGAAGAGCTTCGAAACGATAGTTTACACGACTAAATCGGAGTCCGTATGAAGAAGTTATGGCCTCCGGAAGGTTGAAACATTTTCTGAGAAAAGTGTGCGATCGCCCAAAAATAGTGTGAGGCCGCCCAAAACACTCAATTAAGGCCAAATTGCTCCAGAAAGAGTGTACGATCGCCCACAAAAAGTGTGCAACCGCCCAAACATCCAAATGTACCAAAATTGCACTCCTTTCGTTTCACCGTCTCACAAGTATAAGTATAATTTTTCTAATATACTCATTTAGGATACTTTCATTCATTTCCCCGTCCCACGAATAATAGTATAATTTTTATAATATACTTATTTAACATTTAACTTAAGTTAATAATTTACCGTCCCACGAGTAGGAGTATACTTTCAAACACTTATACTAACATTATCAAGCATATAAACATATTCATATACATCCTAACATACAAACCAAGTCACTTACCCAGTATAATTATACTCCCTTTATCCCAAATAAACAAGTATCACAATTAAATTTTTTTCACAATAATTTCACCATATAACACACATATAGCAAATATATGACCATTTTACTATTTAAGGGGAATTAGTAACTTACCTATTTCCGGAAAAAAGTATCGCAGAAATATATTTTGTTCGGGTAGAAATGACCTACTCAACGCCCTGATCATTTATATATAATTAGTTTTTAAAACGGATAAGTAATTAAAATGAACTAAATCGAAATAGGACGAACTTACCCTTTTCTTTTTCTTCTACGAGGAACAGGGAGAATTTCAGTGTGTGTGTGTGTGTGTTTTGTGCGCACAGAGAGATGAGATAAGTTTGCTTTTAAAAAATATCTTTACCCATTTTACAATTAGGTCCTCCAACTTTCAAGTTGAGCAATTAACCCCCTAAACTTTAAAGTTACACTTTGAACCCTAAAGTTTCAACTTAATCATTTAACTCCTTTAAACATTATTACCATTAACCAAATAAATAACACAATGAAGCAAATAATATAAGCAAGTCATAAAAATATTTTCTAACACATAAAATGCACACATAATGTCAAATTAAAATTCCCAAAAATATAAAATAAATAGGGACGGGTTTTTGGGTCGTTACAACTTTGGTTTTATTATAATGGGATTCTTTTATTGTTTGAATAGTGTCAAGCAAATAAAACTATCATTACTTGACAAAGTACTTGTACCAACAACCTTGGAATTAAAATAAAAATCACACTTATTATTTCCAAATGAACAAAATAACTTTCTTGTTCAATATTGTGATAGATATCATAATTCCGTTCAAATGACAGTACAATAAATGTATTATTTAATACAAAATAATAACTAGTACTTAACAATAACCGAAAAGTCCCTATGCCTATAACTTCAACCGGATTCCTAGCTTCCATATAGATGAATCTCTCATCTTCACTGAGTCTTCGGTAATTCAGGCAATCCTACATAGACATACTTATGTGAGTTGTTACACCAAAATCCAACCACCATGTATATGTAGGAATTTAAACCAAATTAGCCTCAGTACAAACAAGACCAAATGACATACCTTTCTTAGCACGCCAAGCGTGATACTTAGGGCAGTCGAACTTCATGTGAGTGAGGTCCTTGCAAAAGAATCATTTATTTTCCTTATGACCATTAGATGATCCCTTAGGCTTCTTATTACTTGCAACCGCAATATCCTTCCCTCTTCTTTTTGTCCCATGAGAAGAGGTAGATACCAAACGTTTCTTAATGACGTCAAGGAATGTTTTAGCATCAACATCATTGGAGACACTGTTCAAAATAGTCTCTGGGACAACTATATTCATGATCGTTAGGCTCACGCGGTTGGAGCGTTTCCACTTCTCAGTATTTAAGCAATCTTCTTGAGTGCTTATATCAGAGAGAGGAAGAGGAAACGGTTCCCTTAATACGTGATCTATGTCCATATAGCCTAAGATCATTATCAATTTATTTTTCCAAGTTTTAAAAGTAGTCCCATTAAACATCGGTACGGAACTCATAACAGTAATTATGGATGAAGTAATAAGCAAAGAACAAGAATGAATACAAAACATAATTAAGAAACTACACAATGAATAAATGATTAATTATATCAACAAAATCCATCAACATGACATCAAAACTAATCTTTGGATTGCGAGTTGACTCATAAATTATTGCCTTAGGTAACAAGCAATTTAAACAATGTTTCAATTAAATACTTAATCTTCCTTTGGGCCGACATAAGCATCTAAAAAAAACAACTTAATGTTCATTTTATTTGTTACCACATGAATGCATAAGTTTAGTCAAATGTCAAGATCTTCTTTGGAAAATTCATGCCATTCACATATCAACTTACACATTCAACACTTTAACAATTTTGGGTTTAAATAACGTTAATCACTTTGGCGATAATATTATTTAAACAATAAATAAAATTGTTTAAGCATATAATTAATCAAAACTTTATGGTTTGAAAAATGTATGTTTTGTTCAAAAGGGGAAACAAAATGGTGCAGAAACTTTAAAATTTCCAAAGTCTGTGAATAGTGTTTTCACGGCCGAGCATAGAGAAGTGCACGGCCATGCATCAATTCACAGAAAAGCATGTTTCCTTGGCATACTGTGCACGGTCGTGCTAAACAAAAGACACGACCGTGCCAAATTTAGCGGAAAGACATGTTTTCTCGGTACATAGTGCACGGCCATGCTAAACAAAAGACACGACCGTGCCAATTTGAGCGGTCTGACCAGTTTAAACAAAACACCCGTTCGGACCATCGCAATCCAGTTGCACCGGTTCAAGAAGGTGCACGGCCGAGCAAATTAGAAGACTCGGCCGTGCAGATGAATTTTCTGCATTTCTCAATTTTTTTCAAACTATTCCCAAATCATGAACAACAAGTAGATCCACATGGATATGTATTATACAATATATAATCATGCTTTTAAGGGATAATCTTGTTTTTAAGACAATGGATTCAAGCAAGTAGATCCACATAATTATGCATTACACATAACTATGCTATGTAGGGATAGTCAAACTTGAACCATTGTGTTCATTGATCAAAACTTTCAAACCTTTTAACTTTATGGATGATGAATATAAGCACTCTTAAAACAAAATATAGCCTCTAAACAACATCAAAGATTTATGATTCAACAGAAAAATGAATAAAAAATTAAAGCGTTTTAAGGCTTTCTTAAGAACTCAAACCAAACCAAAATATGAGCGAGCTCTGATACCAATTGTTGGAACAATCTTAACCCTGAATGCCATACTCAATTCTGGAATAAATTTGAGAAGGGAGAAGAAGAAGGCGGAAGCGTATACCTGATGAATCCATCTTTGATGTTGTAGGGAGAATAAGAAGAAGAATAAAGTAGGGGACGGAGTTCTTCTAAATGATTGTGTTTCTTTCTCTCTAGACTTCTTGAACACTTAATGAAGAGTATGATGAGAGATATAATGAATTTTGTAGTGATTTCTAGAGCTGATGGAGAGCCCTTTATATATGAAACCAATAGGCACCTCATTTAGGGACTACACCCTTTCAACCTTAGTGATGTCAAATTACCACTTTGCCCATCAAAATAGGTAATATTACATCCAGAAATTCTACACATTATTATTATTAACTACACTTTATATTAACATTAAAATCATGATTTCATGAATGGAATATAAATGACTTGTTATGCAATCCATGTTTTAACATATTTCGGTAGGGGTTTCTAATTTGCTAATGTATTTCTTTGATGGAAACGGATTTGAAAAGTTTTTAATAATTTGTTTGATGAAGGTGTTGAGTCAACGATAGTAGGAGTGGTTTCTCTTTGATTTAAATTTTGAATGTTTCACTTCTCTTCAGAGCATGTTCTCAGTTAGTGATGGGTGCTTGAGTAAATCATGCTTTTAGTTCTCTTTAATTTATATTTTTCCTTAATGGAACTGAAATCTAAATTTCCACTATTTTTTTCTAAAACTGTTTTTTGCTTTAGGAAGTTAATAAATAATCTACCATCTGTTTGAAAATAGTTCAATTTTATGAAAGTTTTCCTCAAAATTATGTTGATGCTCGCAATTTATAAATGCTTTCCGTTGTCCAACTTCATAAGCCATAATTTTTCAACTCTGTCATGATGAGGTACTCCTATTCTTATTTTCGAGTTTTTATTTTCCCTGCTGCCAGGTAAACTACAAATTCGTTTGAGTTGATTCTAGGGTCTCTGATTGTTAATCGAGATAGCTGGCAGTGATGAAGAATACAATTTAGATGAAGATGAAGAGGAGTACGAGGAGGAAGTTGAAGACGATGCATATATTGATGGCAGAGAAACCTCTTTACGAGCAATTACTTGATATCAGAATGATTGATATCCATATCCAAAGTTTAGGTGGCTTCATACTTTTAGATTTTGAAGAAATAAACTAGCTTTTGATTTACTTAAAGTGATTAACGTTGCTTAGTATTCTTCAAGAACAAAAATGAATTTTAATTTTGGGACGGAGGAAGTACTACACGATCCTTTCTAAGGATATGAGAACATGGGATTTTGTGTTATGCGTAGCCAAGACATTAATTTTGTTGGGTGTACAATTTTAGTGCATGGTTTCTCCATAGTAGTCTTGAAAGCTCTAAACCCCGCAACAAAGTAGCAAAGTAGGCAGCTGTTCTTCTGAGTTCTCTTTGCACCGGTTTGTGTTTCATAATCCTTATACGTGTGTTTCACCATACATTATTTCCCTCGATTAGTTCAAATTCATCATCACACAAGATAAGATGCTTTGCTTTTTATGCAATGATTGTGTGATCCTTTATACACATAAAGTTTGTTTCATATGAGGCATAATGTGTTTGCCATTCAAGTTCTTAATTTATAGATTCGTGAAATTTTAATGTTGCTATGTGCCTATATGTGTAAATGAAGCTTTGTTTTATGCTTTGAAAATAAAAATGCTCTCATGATTATAAAGCTTTGATTTTTTCACTTTCTATGTTTTTTAATTTGCTTTAACTATTGCCTAGGGTATTCAATAATGAAATTTAACTAATTTGAAGTATCTCACCGTTACATATATAGAGTTGAAGGTTTCTTGGATATTGGAGCTTCATGAATGGCGCACGGTCGTATTAGAGACGGTGTAGACCAGAGAGGGGTACTTAATGTTCCGCATTTGGGGGGGGGTTGAAATGAGATTTGACCATTGTATTGTCTAATGTCGTCTTTGACGTGCGTATCCGTATTTTTTTTAAATGAAATTTGCTTCTCTAAAGCGTGGAAGTGCTATAATTGAAAAGTCTTTTGCCTGATGTCATATTGTCACCGTGCCGTTGGCACGAGCACGAGTACTAGTACACGTACAATATAGAGTCAGGATCTTCATATATACCTTCTCGGCCAAATCACCATGCAAAAATGCATTGTTTACATCTAAGTGAGGGAGAGTCCACTTTTCTTTGCGCCACTACAAGGAGAGTTTGGTGTTACTAGCTTTGCCACGGGAGCAAATATCTCATGAAAGTCTATGCCCTCGATTTGAGCAAACCCTTTAGCCACCAAACAAGCTTTATAACGTTCAATTTCTCCGTTGGGCATATACTTTATTTTGTAGACCCAGTATCAATCTATTGCCCATTTTCTAGGAGGAAGGCCCATTTTCATGTACCATTGGATTCTAGAGTTTTGATCTCCTTTTGCATTGCTTCGAACCACTCTTGTTTCTTAACTAGCTACCTAGTGAAAATATTTTGGCTCATCATGTGACGCGATGGCCGCCAAAAAACATGTGTGAGCATTGGAAAATCTTTTATAAGATACGAATTGAGACAAAGGGTGTACCATTTAGGATCCTGAATCGGTCGTGGACAGCGAATGGCTATCAACTGAGGTAATTCAACTTCAAAGTCTTGGAAGTTACTGGGTTTATGATAAGCCCTTGTGCTTCTGCGCATGTCTTCCTCCCTGCTGTGGGATGGATTGTCATTGTTGGCTACTCCACGCATGTCATCACTTTCTATTTGCTGAGGTTCCCTCGCAGGTTCTTCTTATGGCCCACTCAGCCCATCATTGTTAGGAGGCTCAAGAAATATGGGACTTTCACAGTCTAGTTCCCTCTTAGCGTCCCATGTAAAATCCATATCATCTTTCTCTGGCTCTACTTCTTGTTTTCTTTTGTATACACCAAACAACCAAAGACACGTAAATGTGTATAAGTGGGAGTTCTTTGTAATAAGATTTGATAACCCCATTCTGCTGTGGTGTGTCGACGCAAGACGTCTCTAAGAGCATTTCATATTTCAAATAATAATCTAGCATAAAATTGGACTGAAACTCGTCCCCATTATATGCTCTAATTATTTTAACCTCCTTTCCAAATTGAGTTCTAGCCATATTACAAAACATAGACAAGTAAAGTGCGACCTCGGAATGGTTTTTCATGAGGTACACCCAAAAAATTCTACTATAATCATCCACAATAGATAAGAAATAATGTGCAACAAAAAGGACACAGTTTTACATCCTCCCCAAATATCACAATGCGAAATTTTAAAATATTAACTAGTTTTAATTGAACTAGAAGAAAACGAAAGTATAGATTGCTTTGCCCTTAAACACGATTCACAATTCTCAATACAAGTTTTAAAATCTAAAAACTGAATACTTTGAGGCTTGGCATTATATGCATGACCTAATATTTTGTGCCATACATTTGATCCCCCTTTGACAGATAAAACCACACCTCTGTTGCCTGAAGACTCCAAGTGATATAGACCATTCTGCTGCTTACCCACTCCAATCAGGTTCCTCAAACGTAAGTCATGCATAATACAGAAATCAGGAAAGAATGTAAGAGCATAATTCAGGTCTTTTGTCATTCGGCTCACAGAAAGTCGGTTGCATTTCAAATCAGGTATGTAAAGAGCATGGTCAACTTTACAACCATTAGGAAAAATGGTACTCCCAATATTCTTGACTAGGACATGTGCACCATTGGCTATTAGTAGGGGTGGCAAATTTGGTGTTTTGGGTTTACCCATTAAAGTTAAAAATCCATTGGATATCCGGATATTTTAACTTTAATGGGTACACCCAAAACACCCATTTTGCCACCCCTAGCTATTAGTACGGGGAGGCTAACTACATGCTTATGCTATTTCTCAAGTAATTTCTTATCACAAGTAATTTCTTAATTATGTCGCCCCGGAATCAATTACCATGGTTTTTCACATAGTATCTTACCGGCCATATTCATATTCGGCTAGCGTAGCATTTCGGTGGTGTTTGAATTTTCTCCTCTGAGAAACTCAAGTAACCTGCTATACTGCTCATTGTTTAAACTTGCAATCGGACTTTTGTCTTGATCCTTCTGTTCCATAGGTCCACCTTCTCTAACTTCAGCTCGTCTTTGTTGAATTCCATGCCTTTCATTGTTCATTCGTTGTCTCTTCTTCCAGTCTGCTGTGTTTCTTTTCCAATCGATCGGTATCCCACCAATTCAAAGCATGATTCTTTTGTATGCCCTTTCTTCTTACAGTGTGTGTATCTTGGGTTTTCCCTTGGCATAACCTTCCTGTCATACGTGTCACCGCTGGTCCGCAGCGTCACAGACTGCAATGGTTCCGCCTCAATGTTGGGTTTGCGTGATGCACTAATCTGTTTCTGGGCTTCACCTTCAGACTCCAAGTGGTAAGCTGTGCCGAGGCTTATCACGGGTTTTATGCTCAAGATCTGAGTCTTCAAGGTCCCGAACGACTCGTCTAGTCCCATTAAAAATTTATAGAGCCTCTCCTGCTGATTCGATAGATCACAAGTACACTTACCACAAGTGAACTCTGGTAGAGGCAAGATTGATTTAATCTCATCCAACAAACTTCATAACCTCAAATAATAAGATGATACAAGTCTCCGGCGCATTTTCCTTCCCAAAGCGCTCCTCGAGGTCCGCTCAAATGTGTTGTGTTGT
This sequence comes from Campanula takesimana, assembly GCA_026119855.1. NCBI lineage: Eukaryota > Viridiplantae > Streptophyta > Magnoliopsida > Asterales > Campanulaceae > Campanula > Campanula takesimana. The sequence goes on along the minus strand of JAOWBW010000480.1, from coordinate 560,914 downwards.
CTGCATTCTTGGATGATTATTCTCGGGTTTTATGGGTTTTATTAAGGAATATTATATATTCCTAGCACATATTGTAATTACCAAACATAGAGATTGTAATTACCAAACGGTTAAGGAATATTATATATTCCTAGCACATATTGTAATTACCAAACATAGAGATTGTATCTTGTACACCAAGTTAGATTATTCTAGAATATTAGTTTCCTTATTGTATTAGTATTCCTAATTAGAGCTATGATCCATGATGGGACTTCTTCGCCAAACCCGCCACCACTTGCTTCCGCCTCTCTTCCGCTTCACCAAGACCAATGGCCGGCACTCATCTTCAAACACATTTTTTTTTCTCTTGCTATTCTCCCTGCAATAGCCAGCCTTACCCCTAACTAGCTTCTGCCACAACCACCACGGCAAACCTTGCCGGAACCTTTTCTTCCCAAGCTTAACAACCCTTTTTTTCCGGCATCTCTGCCGCCTATCCCTGGCTTAACAGCTTTTTTTTCCAGCATCTCAGCCGCCTATCCCTGGCGTAACAGCCCTTTTACCTCGGCTTAACAGCCCTTTTACCTCGGCTTAACAGCCCTCTTTTTTTTTTCCCCGGCTTCTGCCGCCTATCCCTGGCTTAACAGCCCTTTTACCTCGGCTTAACAACCTTTTTTTTTCCGGCATCTCTGCCGCCTCTCCCTACTGCCCTCAATATCTGGTGCCGCCTCAAACCCTGTAGCAATTTCCCACCAAGCTGCCCCAAACCGCACCTTCCCAAAACCGCATCTGCCCAAAACCGAAACTGCCCCAAACTGCACCCTTCCCAAACCGCAACTCAACTAAACCGCAACTTAACTAAACCGTCTCGCGACGTAAAAACTCAAGCCCCTCATTGTGACATAAACTTCATAGGGGTGCAAACCCTACTTGTACAAATGTAAAGATCATGGCAACGTCATTCACGTCCCAGTTCATTTCATTACTTTCAAGATTGGACTCTCCTATCGGACGTCCATCTTGCGGAGGCATATTAAGGAATATTATATATTCCTAGCACATATTGTAATTACCAAACATAGAGATTGTATCTTGTACACCAAGTTAGATATTCTAGAATATTAGTTTTTTATTGTATTAGTATTCCTAATTAGATTAGGACTCTAGAACTCTCTTTGTACTCCTATAAATATGTATTGCTAGTATCAATAATACTTGAGTCATTCATACAATATTAGTTGAGTCTCTCATATCAATTATCTCTCTCCATGTATGATTGGCTCCGACTATCTCTTTCTCTAATCCTTGACAGGTTTTCATTTGGCACACAAATTTGATGTGTACGAAACTTTCTTGACTTTTCACACATATGTTTGAACCCAATTTGAAATGGACATTCAAACTTTTCAATGTGATAATGACCGCGAACTCGATTTTACGCATTTTTGGGACTTTTGTAAAAAGAATGGTCTCTCTCTTAGGCTTTTTGCCCATACACTTCATCCCAAAATGGTAAAGCCAAAAAAAAAAATTAGAATCATCAACACTATTGTCCGTACCATACTATGTCATGCCTCAATTCCTCCTCAATTTTGGCATCATGTCATTAAAATGGCCACGTACGTCCTAAACATACTTCCAAACAAATCCCTCAATTTCATATCTCCTCTCAAAATTCTTTATTAAAAAGATCTGTCGTAGGATCATTTGGTGCATATGTGAGCATGGTCTATTAGCCAGTTCCTCCTAGTATTCTATTATCCAACCCTTTTGCAGCATAATCTCAATTTGGTGCACATGTCACCATGGTCTATCAGTCAATTCCTCCTAGTATTCCATTACCCAACCCTTTTGTATCATAATTTCAGTTTGGTGCACATGTTAGCATGGTCTGTCAGCCAATTCTTCATAGTATTCCAAGTTAGAAAACTAAGAACCACCAATTTTAATATTCTCTTTGTCTCATAATAAATGAATCATTTTGTCATTTTAGTTGTGTCATTGAAAATTTATATTATTTCTTTATTCATGGGACCACTTGACATATTCACAACAATTTTTCTCATTCTCCAGCTCACTTTCTCGCTCGTTCATACTCACAGCATCTACTTTTAAAACATATTTTCTTGATTCTTGTTTCTAAAATGAAATGGGTGGGACGAAGAAGAGAGTTTAAGTTTTGCATTGGAAGCAAAATGATTTGATGTATATTCAATCATAGTTTCACACAATCAGACAAAATGGGTTGAATTGTTGGAAGAGGAGAAAGAAAACTTATAATAAAACCTTACTCTCCTAATTAGTGAGGAGCAATTTCACAATTTGTTATGTGATTCTTGTTGTTTGTGCTTCTATTTGATGCAAAATGTTTGCCTAGAAATTTAGGGGCGCAGGGGATGCATTGATCATGCCAATCTTTGATTTCTCAATGCAATTTTTATGATGCACGCTAACTGTTTGATGTAGTGCCTAAGTGAAGTAGTTTTACTATTTCCTTCCTAGTGTCCCAATGTCTAACATGTTATGGCCTAGAATGATGAAATGTAGACTTAAGGGATGCCCTATGTTATCTGGACATGGTATCCGGGATCCGACACGGATACAGATCCTAGTGTCGGATACAATTTTCTTAAAAATTTTGGACACGGGTACGGGATACGAGCATTATTTCAGGACAAATCAAAATAGTATAAATAGACTATTTATACTTTACTTATAAATGAAGTCAACTCACTCCTTTTTTACTAAGATATATTGTATAATTTAGTATAACAACATTAAAATTTGTAAATTTTTATAAATGAAGTCAACGCACTCCCTTTTTTCTTTCAAATTTTTCTTGTCGTATCCGAATGAAAAAGCAGGTGTCCGGATGTCGTGTCGGACACGATACGTATCGGACACGGGTACTTCAACATATTTGAAGAGTCCGGGTAACAGGGGGATGCCTATATGTCTAGAATGTGCCCAAAAAATGCTCATACATCATGCTGATTACCCATTTCTTTCTTTTTCCTTCAAGATTTTTGATAATTGATTCTTTTCGGTAGATCAACCGGGAGCCTCTGGAGATATGGGGGACCGTGCAAATGCCAAAGCGGCTCGTCACTCGTGATATTGTTTGGTATACCTTTCTGGTTAGATGATATATGTTCTGTATACTCTCTCTGTCACAAAACGGTAGTCTCATTTAACTTTTCAAACATTTTAAGTTTACAATATAAGGTTTAGAAATTCAGTGATTTTTTGAAGCCTTAATTTTGGTAATGAGACTAATTTCCTGGGACAAACAAAAAGGGAAAAAGGGACTATCATTTTGGGACGGAGGTCGTATAGGTTTAGGTTGCAGTTTTCACACACGTGTCGTTTGTTGTGATGCAGATGTTATTTTCTGCATATCTAATTAGTTTGCAATTTTCATGTGTGTCATTTGTTGTCATGCAGATACAGCCGTAGAAACTGAGCAAGCAAACTCATATGGATGACGTTACTTATGCATTCGGGTCTGCAGAAGAAGATGATACTTAATTTTATCTGAAAACAAACCTTCTCTCTTCTATGTTTGGTCTGAAATAAACTTCAGTTTTTTTTTAAAGCTAACTTCGGTTTCATAATGAAAACTTAATTTTTTTGTAACCGTCGTGCGAGTAAATTTTCCTCGAAAAATACATGCAACTAAATGGGTAGACTCAGTTTAGCTCCTGTTTCTTCACTGCAGTATACTCCCTCCGTTTCATTTGAATTGAGACTTATTTCCCTTTTCGTCCGTTTCACCTCAATTGAAACTGCCCAAAATGGCAAACTTTTTAATATTTTATATTCACCCAACCCCACTCATTTAACCACACTAATTCTCTCTCATCATTTTCCACCACTCATTTTATCCAACCAACACTACTATTTACCCCACTCATTCTCTCTCTTCATTTTCCACCACACATTCACTACTTTCTCTTAATTATTGTGCCATTTTTTTTAGTCTCAATTCACATGAAACGGAAGGAGTACATCAGTATGTTTCTCTAATTTACTCTAAATTCCATTGTCTTCCTCTTTATCCATGCCTTAAACTTCTCTGCCTTTGTAGATGTTATGTTCTGTATACACCCTCCGTCCCAAAATGATAGTCTCGTTTGACTTTTCAAACACTTTAATTTTACATTATAAGTTTTTGAAAGGGTAAATTGCAATTTGGTTCCTGACATTTACAAACTTTTGCAATTTGGTTCCCAAAAGTTTTTTTTCGCCAATTGGTTCCCAACATTTACATTTTTTTGCAATGTGGCTATTAAAGTAACTGGGCGTTAGTTTTCTAACAGATTTTATGTCATGTGATTAGCACATGACGTTTTAAGATATTCTTAAAGCTACACATATCCGATTAATATGATTCTTCTTTTAAATTGAAGCTAATATTTAAATCTACAATATATATTTTTTTGGAAATTTATTGGGTAGTTGGATTATTTTTACATTTAATCTTAATTTTAAATATTAAAACAATAGAAAACACGTAAAATATAATCTAAAAAAGATATTAGCCCAAATATGTTCCATATGAAGTAAATTCTATATGTAGATTATCAGTTCGTAAAAATCTTTGATAGAAAAAAAAAGGGAGAAGAAGAGGACGATGAATCGAGGGAAGAGTGTATGTGGAATGGGTATTGCGGGAAAGTGGCAGAGGGGAGGAGAAAAATAAACTTTAGGAAACATACATATAGAAATTACTCCATATGAAACATACTTGGGCTAATACCTTTTTTAGATTATATTTCACGTGTTTTTATTTTTTTAATATTTAAAATTAAGATTAAATGTAAAAATATTTTAGGTACCCAACAAATTTCCAAAAAAAAATTTATGTTGTAGATTTAAATATTAGCTTCAATATAAAAAAAGAATCATATTAATCGGATATGTGTAGCTTTACGAATATTTTAAAACGTCATTTAAAATGTCATGTGCTAGTCACATGACATAAAATCGTTAGAAAACTAACGCCCAGTTACTTTTATAGCCACATTGCAAAAAAATGTAAATGTTGGGAACCAATTGGCGAAAAAAAACTTTCGGGAACCAAATTGCAAAAGTTTGTAAATGTCAGGAACCAAATTGCAATTTGCCCGTTTTTGAAATTCAGTTATTTTGAAAAAGCCTTAGTATAGGAAACGAGATTAACTTTCTCAGACAAACAAAAGTGGAAAACGTACGGGGCTATCATTTTGGAACAGAGGGGGTGTATGTTTAGGTTGCAGTTTTTTAACGCGCGTCATTTTTTGTTGTGATGCAGATGTCATGTTCTGTTTATCTGTTTAGGTTGCAGTGTTCTTGTTTGTCATTTGTTGTGATGAAAGATGTGGCCATAGAAGGCAAATAAAACAAAATACTCCTTCCGTCTCAATTTAAAGTTCTTAGTTTGACTTTGCACGGAGATTAATATTGCAAAAGAAAGGGTAATGTCGGAAATTAACATTGCAAAAGAAAGGACTGAATTGGTAAAGAAAGTACTAGAATTTGTCCTTTTGTAAGGCCATGTACAATAAGGTGATTGAGAGGGGGTTGAATGTGGGTTCAACTAGTTGAGGGGGTCCAATAAGGTAGTTGAGAGGTAGGGGGTTGAATTGGAAGGTTGAACAAATTCAACCGGGTTGAATGGAAAATGAGGGGCCCCGCCATGGACACGCGTCGCCTCCTGTTGGTGCCGGCATGGCGCGTGCGCCTCACCGCCGACAGAGGCGCGTGAGGGCAGCGTCTGCCAGTTTTTTTTTTTTTTGTTTTTTCTCCTTTTGCCAAGTGTCAGCCTAGGATTGGTCCGTCCAGATTTGTAGATATGATTTTCAACCTAAATTTTCGAGCTCAATTATTTTACAGCAAAAAAATTTATTTTATTTTTTTTTTCGCGAAAATTCTGGATTTTTTTTCTCTCTATAAATTGATATAACTTTCATTTTATTTGTACACCAAAAAAAAAACCTCTCTTTTCTCTCAAAAAAATCTTAATTATCCTTCTTTAACCCTTATTTTTTAAAATATTCATCATCTTTTTAGTGAAATGGATCCCAATAATCCGAATAATCCTTATTTCAACACTCAGAATTCAAGTAATTTTCCACCAAATTACTACAATCCTAATGATTTTCAATCGCCAAATCAATTTTCTAAGGTTATTGTAATTTTTCTTATTTTTATTAAAATTAAAATATTTTCGTATTTATTTAATTGCTTCGAAAAAAATTAATTAAGTTTGAATTAAAAAAAAAATCTCGAATTTATAATTAAAAACATTAATAATTTATTTTTTAATAATAAATTATTAATATCAATATTTATTTTTAATTATAAAAATAAATATTGTAAATAAAATAAAAAGTGGTGGGTATAGAATGATGAGTTGGGAGGAGTTGAATTTTAAACTAAACTAGCTTATTGTGGGAGGGGTAGTTGAGAGTGTAGTTGAATGATTAAGTGGATGGAGAGAGAAGATGAGGTGTCGTAATATTAGGGTAGTTGAATGTTTTTTGGTAGTTGGATTATTGGACATGGTCTAAATGTTAAAGCTGTCTTTGGCAAGAAAAGGCTGATAAACTTGCAGCAATTTAAAAAATTTTGTACTTCAACTTTTGACTTTGTTCTTTCTTCCTGCATCAACTTAGTCTACTAAACTGACAGTGTTCTTTTTTATGCATGTTTTTTCATCATTATTTAATATTAATTTATATTTATCAAAATAATACGAAAAAATAATTTGAAATTCCAATTGGTATAATTTTCTTTTGTTCGTTTCATTATCGAGTTTATTTATTATACAATAGTTGTATAAATGTCTTTTTTTCAAAAAATTAATACATGAGTTTTTTTTATTATTATTTCTATTTGAGCATAAAAGATGAATGGAGTATAACATACGAGAAGTATGGAAAAGTTGAGAAAATTAAAAGTTAAAATGAAAATGACTTAACTATATTGGTAAGAACTTTTCAAAAAATAAAATGTACTAACAAAATTGTTTCGAAAAAAAAGGCTAACAAAATTTAGTAAAGTGATCACTTTTAACTACTCCCTCTGTCCCATAATTATGTGCATAAATTGTCATTTTGGGTGTCCCATTGATAAGTCACACTTTCCTAAAATAACAAAAAAATCTTTACTATTCATCTCACTCATTCTCTCTCATACTTTACTTTTATACTCACAGCAACAATCAATATACTATTCTCTACCCTATTTTCTCTCTCATACACCCCCGTCCCACCCGAATTAGGATTTTTTGGTTGGGCACGGGGATTAAAGAAAAAGTGTTAGTGAAGTAAGTGTTGTGAGCATGAAAAGTGAAGTAGGAAAGAGAAAGTGGGGTAAAAAATAATGAGTGAAAAGTATTTTAAACTAATGGCACGGAGTATGTATTTTTTACAGTTGGCTGAGAAGGTAAAGGTGAGGTGATTTTTTCCCTTCACATGTTTCTTATATGAACCTAAACCACACGTACATTACCTATATTGTCCATGTCTTTGTAAGTAGGTCCTCGGGTATGGGTTAAGTAACTGTATGAGGTGATAGCAGTTAACTTTCACCTTTTGTCTGACACGGTTGCTTTGGAATTTGTATACTGCCTCCGTTTCTCTTTAATTACAAAAAATGAGTTGGTCACCTTATAATCGTTTTGACCAAGATTTTAAAGAAAATTTGATGATCTTCATAAAAATTTAAAAAATTTTATTGAGAGTGTTTTTTATGGTGAATAATTTTAAAATTTTAAAATTTTCATTAGGATCATAAAATTCTCTATAAAATCTTGGTCATAACGATTTTAAGTTGACTAAAAGTCTCAAGTGACGTAAAATGGAGGTTGTATATTAAAACGGTTTTTAGCGATTATGATACTAATTGAGATTGTTGCCATTAAAAAGCATTTTTAGTTTTTATTAACAAGGAGTTAGCTGTTAACAATAAAGTAAATTTAGGAACTTATACCCTTTAATCTTTATGCAACATTTGTAGTACACTCATAGATAAAAATCATACTAAAAAAGAGGCCAGAACAATATTTATCACTCGATTTGATATGCGGTGCGTTCTATAGTTCATCCAGAACAATCTTTTACTTTCATTTGTTAGTCACGCAAATTTAACTATTTGTCCAATTAAATAAAACACTTCCATTTTTTGGTTGTCCTAATTCAAATGGGACACCCGAAATGGAAATTTGTCATAATTCGAGTGAGACGGAGAGATTATTGAACGATTATATAATTCATTTATTATCTACTCCTTCCGTCCCTCTTTAACTTACAAAAATTGAGTTGGGCATATTAGTTAAAGAAAACGTGAAAAATGTGACGTGTTGTGAGAGTAGGTAGTTGGATAGGAGAGAGAAAGTGAGATAGAAAATAGTTACTGGATAGTTGTTGTGAGTATAAGAAGTGGGTCCCATTATTTTAAAGTACGTTTACATTAGTTTATCCTATCCTTTATGTTTTAAATTGAAAAACTTATTATTTTTCTCCGTACCAAAATCAATATCATTATGTTTTGTATTCAAAAATTTAAAGCAAGTTTAAAATTTTGGTCATTCTTTTTTAGACGAATATAATAATAAAAATTTCCACAGATAATTTTTTTTAAATAATTGTATATGGACAAACTGCTTAAAAGAAAGCTTAAATGAGGACAATTATTCGCTTCAATAAATAAAATAAAAATGAGGACAATTATTGTTTGTTGTTCAACCATATGAAGCTCAAGATTTAAACTTATTGTAATAAGTCTGATGATGGACATTCTTTAACATTGTGACAACTTATTCCACCCAATGCACTCCTTCATGTAATACATTATTTTATTTTAAAATTTCCATGACCACCTATCATAAAATTTCCATGACTACCTATCAACAATGTTAGTGTGCTCTGTATTTTGATTTCTAGATTTTTAAGTTTCATATCTTATTACACCCACTGCACTCCTTTACGTAATAAATTAATCACTTTAAATTTTCATAACTACATATCATCATTGTTAAAGTGTTTTGTATTTTCATTTCCAAATTTTCATGTTTCATATCTTATTTGCTCATCTCCTCCTCCTAATACACTGTTATTCACCACAAACATGTCATAGTACGAAATAATTATCATTTCCTTCTTTAGCAATTTATCAAAAAATTAACCCGTGCATCGCACGGGTGGTTCACTAGTATGTATTGATTCCTTTAATAGTTAGCCATGACATGCCCTTTGAATGATGCAAAAATATCATGTTCGGAGCGAAATATTTATAAAACAACATAGTATGAACATGAGACTCGATATATAATCGAATCAACCTAAAATTATTGCTCAAAGTTCCTTCATAGTAATGGCAAAATAATTGGGAAGAACATTTTGGGATGGAGGATGTATGTAACTATTATAGTATATTATTAACATTAACATGGGAAGATCATTTTGTCTAAAAACAAACAAAGAAGATAAAAACTGATGTTTGGTCTGAAAGCTAATGTCCGTTTTAAGGATTCTTATACATGTGTATTATCAGAGAATGAAAAATAAAGATTGTTTTGAGAACGCAGTCGCTATACTCCCTCCGACCCACTTGAAATATGATGTTTTGCCATTTTGGGTGTCTCACTCGAAATAGGATATCCCAAAATGGAAAGCTTTTATTATTTTTTTATTAGTAGGACCCACTTGTTATACTCACAACAACTTTTCATTTATTATTCTCCACTCACTTCCTCTCTCATTCATACTCACAACACCTACTTTTCAAACAACTTTTTATAATAAAAGATTATTATTCCTTAATCCCCGTATCGGGACCAAAAATTCTATTTCAGATGGGACGGAGGGAGTATGTTGAATGATGCTTACATGTGTATCTATCACTGAATTTTGCTTACCATTGCCTCTGTTACGTTTGTATAACCGTAGAATGCACGAAAAGCTTCGAAATTGAACTGAGGCTGCTCTTAAAAGTGTACTGAAATAAGTTAGCATACTCTCCCTCTCTGTCCCTAAATGAATGTCCATTTTCAAGAAGTTTTTGTCTCGAAATTGTCTTTTTTTTTGGAAAAAAATTGTCCCTAAACGTTTTTTTACCAAAATTTTTTCACTAGTCTCTCTATGCTTGCAAAACTACATATTTGGAAAGTGGATTGCAAGAAAATATACTAAATTTTGTCACTAAATAGTATAGAACGTAGAGATTTCCTTATGTCCCTTAAAATAAAATTTGGATATTCATCTAGAGACGGGGGAGTTTATAAATTTAGGGGGACCATTGTCTAGACTGTAAATATACAGTCGTGATATTTATGGCAGGGACATCAGTAGGTTTCTCTAATTTGTTGTAAAATTGCATTGTCTTCCTCTTTATCCATGCCATGAATTTCTCACATTATTGGTGGCTATGCAAGTCTTCGCAAGCCACAAATGGTAATACTTTCTTCTCATTCCATCAGTTAAATTGACAGAAAAAAAAAAAAAAAACAAAACAAAAAAAACTCTCTCCGTCTCAGTTTAATTTAAGGTTGTTATTTTTTCTTTTTTGGTATGTCTCAGTTTAAGATTCTTAGTTGCTTTATTCTATAAATGGAAAAATATGAATAGTATTTTGGAGAATCTTGCCCTCAAAAAGTTCATTTATTACAAAATAACCAATACTACTTACCTAACATCTTTTTCACTCATTTGCTTTATGAATAGTGTTTAGGACAATTATATCTCACCTCCCTACTTTTGTTGACCCATTTTTCTTTGTTTTTCACTTAATTACTTAATAAGCGTGCAAAGTCAAACTAAGAACCTAAAACCGGAACGAGGGAGTAGTTTTCTTCTTCTTGTTGTATTCTGTCCTTTGGTTTTATGCTGTATGACTAGGGTTGCAATTTCAATTTGGTTACTAAATTTGTCGTTTCGGTTTGTTTTACCATGTTTGTAAATACTTAAATTACTGCATCTCATTAAGGAAACGCTTGAAAACCTACATGTGATAATTTTTAGCATCAGCCACAATAATAAATTACTGCAATTTCTATGGTGCACGGTAAGTGTTTGATGAAATGCCTAAGTGAAGTAATTTTACTATTTCCTTCATAATGTGCGCATGTCTAACATGTTATGGCCCTATAATGATTGAAGTACATACTAATCCTACTATACTTGGGAGGAGGCCGATATGTCGCGACGTGCCTAAAAGCTCATACATATCACCTGCTTACGCGTTTCTCTTTTCATTCAGGATTTTCGATTCTTGATTCTTTTCGGTTGATCAAACCGGCCGGAGCCTCTAGATATGGGGGGACCGTGCCGCCTCGGATGGTGAAGGCAGTTATAGACAGATCTTGAGATGGAGGTGTTACCTTTCTGGTTAATACATTGCCTGGAAGGTACTGATTTCTCTGCCTTTTTAGATGTTATGTTTCCGTCCGGCCCGAATGATAGTCTCATTTGACTTTTCAAACATTTTAAGGTTACGTTATAAGTTTTGGAATTTCAGTTATTTTGAAGCTTTAATTTGGGAAAAGAGACTAAATTTTCGGGGTCAAACAAAAAGGGAAAAGGTTACTATCACTTCGGAATGGAGGGAGTATCTGCTTAGTTTGCAGTTTTGACGCTTGTCATTTATTGTGAAGCAGATGTGGCCATATAAGGCAAATAAAATCAAGACAAAAATATGTACTCATTCCGTCTCATTTTAAACTTCAATGTTAAAATGAACGAATTGTCAACTTCATTGCACTTTGACCAAGAATTTACAGAAAATTTGATTATTCTAATGAAAAACTTCAAATTATTTATAAGAGTATTATTAATGGTGGATCATTAATAATTTTCAGAATTCCATTTGGATAATTAATTTTTTTGTAAGTTTTTAGTCAAACCACAATTAAATTGACACTTTTTCTTTCGACTTTAAAGTTTAAAATGGGACAGAGAGAGTATTCCTTTAAGAGTTAGCTATGACATGGCCTTTGAATGATGCAAAAATACCGTGTTTTGAGTGAGATATTGATAAAACAACATAGGTTGAACATGGAAGATCATTCTAAAACTTAACAAAAACATGGAACATTGACATGAGACTTGATATATATAACTAAGAATAATGCTAGGGGCACAAAAAAATCACAAAAAGTTGCTCACGAAATCTTAGGTGTAATGATGTTATTGGTGTTTTTAATTAAAGTGTGGTGCGGGTCCATTATCGATGTCAACCATAAAATATCGCCACCTCATCTTGTGAGCAATATTTTGTGACCTTAATTTCTATGCCCCTAGCATTGCTCATATAACTAATTAACTAATCTAGTACTCCCTCCCTCCGTCACAATAAATATAAATATTCGAAAAACTTTCAAATTTTCCCTTGGTCAAGAGGTAATTTGCAAAATTTTCAGACATTCATTTTAGGACAGAACTAGTATGTTATTAACATTAACATGCTATCATTTCTCATAAAAAGCAAGTTTTCATAGAGATTAACATGGATGAACACGAGGATGTCAGATTTGAACATTTAAGGAACAAAGCCATTTTTATGGCATAAATAAACATCCAAAAGCATAATTATAAGAAGGTAGTGTTTTGCTAGAGTTTTGTGGTTGTTTTGTGGTGGTGTTGTGGTGGTGATTAGTTGGGGTTGTGGTTTTTCAGGTCAAACGTCGAGTTTAGAACAATTAAAGATTTATTATAGGGGTGCGAGATCGGGGTGTATACTCCCTCCGTATCAAAATGATAGTCTCGTTTGACTTTTCAAATATTTTAATTTTACATTATAAGTTTTGGAAATTCAATGATTTGGAAGCTTTAATTTAGAAAATGAGATTAACTTTCTCGGATTAGCAAAAATGGAAAAGGGGGCTATCATTTTGGAATGGATGGAGTGTGAAAATGTTTGTCAAAGGCTTTTTGAGAACAGATGTTACCTCAAGTGTTAGGTAACACCCCAGGTAACACACGCTGACGGACAAAATACACACACCCGAAATATAAGAGTTTTGCAGCGGAAAAATAAATAGCACAAGAGATAATTTTTTCTCAAGTTATATAATATAACTTGAGATGCCTAAATGGCGAAAACTTTATAATCAATATCAATTACAAAAGTCAAAAGGTTCCCTATAGCTAGTATGATCTACGCTCTATGGAACTAAAATAAAAACAAAGTACAATGATCCTATCCTAGCGAAAACACACTCAAACCCGAAGTATTTGAGTGTGGAAAGAGTGTATGGGAGGAAGGATACAAAGGAGCCAAGAGTACTTTGTTCTTGTGCTATGGATGTGTGTAAATTTTGCTTATCTTCAATGTCTTCATCCAAGCACTTTATATAGCCACAAATACTTGGAGGCTACACAAAGAAACAGCCATGGGCTGTTGTAAACGTGTGAGGAGAGTGGGAGATCATGTGTGAACTTCTTCTCCACAATCCAAGCTTGACTCGGTCCAACTTCCATAATTATCTCAACTGAATTCTTCTTGCCCAAGTCTAAGCTTCTCCTTCTTGTACTCCATGCTTCCCATTCCTTGTACTTCATCCATTTGATCAGCAACAAACCTTGGACTTGGTCATCTCCATATTTAACATATTTAACACATGTTAAATATGTTTGTAACTCCTCAAATAACTCGGCATTTATGAATAACTCTTTGTTAATTTCTTCTCCACGTTTTTAGCTCCTTAAATCAACTTTATTATAACCTGAAATATGGCCAACATCTAGACAATAATATTAGGACATTAGTATAAAATTATATTAGAAAGAATGTCAAATTACAAAGTATTTTCGTCTCACAGCACTTAAACTGTCAGTGGCAACATCTAATGTAACATCTCTATCTGCACTAACAGAGTGTTTGTTTAGGTTGTAGTTTTCACGCGTGTCATTATTTGTTGTGATGCAGATGTGATGTTCTGTCTATCTGTTTAGGTTGCAGTTTTCACGCGTGTCATTTTTGGCAAAAATATGTTAGCCCCCAAAGTATCCACTAATTCCCACTTGGTACCCAAACCCAATTTTGTCCCAAGTGACCCTCTAATTTTGCATTTCTCCCAGTTTGACCGATGACCCCCTTTGACCCCTACTGGCATTAGAAAATTAACGAGAAATGGTCATGTGCATGTCATGTGAGGGTTCTTTTTATCATTTTTCTTGAAATAGAGGGTATAAAGGTCCATTTATACCCTTTCTCCACACCACCATCATCACCTTTCACAAACACGCCACCACCACCACCACCATTTTCCAGAATCCGGTGACCACGCCGCCGCCATTTTTCCAAAATCCGACCACCACCACTCACCGCCACCACCACCACCAATTTTCCAGAATCCGGTGACCACCACCGCCGCCATTTTTTTCCAATCCGACCACCACCACTAACAATTCTCTCAAATTCACAGTCAACAATGGCGCCATCTCCGTCGCCGCCGCGCTTACCCTTCTTCTTTCTTATTCTTACTTTCACTCTCTCCTCCTCCTTTTTCCTCCAGATCTGTTTCCGCCGCCGAGCCTGACATCTCTACACTCACATTCCCTAACCCCAACCTCCGTCGTGCCTACATTGCTCTACAAGCGTGGAAATCTGCCATTTTTTCGATCCGTTCAACTTCACTGCTGACTGACCGGCCCTAATGTCTGCTCCTACCGCGGTGGTCTTCTGCACCTCCTCTGTCTCGAACTCCTCACTCACTGTCGTCTCCAGCATTGACCTTAATCATGGCCGACATTGCCGGTTATCTTCCCCCGGAGCTTGGCTACCTCACTGACCTTGCTCTGTTTCAGAATGGGAATTCCGGCAAATTTGGGGAATTCGCCTATCTCCGTACTGGTTTTTTGGCTAACAACACCCGCCACCACCAATGTCAATTTGTAAGATGTAGAAGGAATTTTGAAATGGGCGGTGGTTGCTGTCGGAAATGGGTGATGGTGGTTGCCGGATCTGGGAGAAATGGTGGTAGTGATGGTGGTGGTGGTTATTGACTGGTGGGTTGGGTGGAGAAAGCAATTGTCACCATAATAACAAATTGACCATTTTGTCTTTCTCTTTTAAAAAAAAATGTCCAAAATACCCCTCACATGACATGCACATGACCATTTCTCGTTAATTTTCTAACGCCGTTAGGGGTCAAGGGGGGTCATAGGTCAAACTGAGAGAAATGGCAAATTAGAGGGTCACTTTGGGACAAAATTGGGTTTGGGTACCAAGTGGAAGGGTTAGATACTTTAGGGGGCTAAACATATTTTGGCCGTCATTTTTTGTTATGAACTTAAGACTTGATATATAATTGAATCAACGTAAAATTATTTCTCAAAGTTCTCTCATAGTAATGGCAAAATAAATGGGAAGATTATTTTGGGTCGGAGGGAGTATGTAACTACTATAGTATCTTTATATACTCTCTCCGTCCCAGAAAGATAGTCCACATTTTTTCATGGTTACTACGAGTGAACTTTGAGCAGTTATAAATTCTACTTATAATTATGTTAATGTGAATCTAAAAATTGATATTAATAATATTTATAATGGTGTATCAAGAACAATTTCAAAAAATTTATCAGAATAATTAAAAGTAGCCTTAATTATTACTCAAAGTTCTTCGTAAAACCCATAAAAATAGGGGGACTATCATTCTGGGACAGAGGGAGTATATAATAACACCAAAGATACCAAAAATAGAAACAACCACATCCCAAGTAGGGATGTCAATTTGTCC
>JAOWBW010000480.1:445400-545111 GCA_026119855.1 Campanula takesimana | reverse complement strand
AATAGGAGATTGGCTAGGATAGGAGGCGCGAGTCTCGTGAATCCCTTTCTTTAGGTGAGGCCTTCGGGTCTCCGCAGCAACAGGAGTGATGGTACCCTTCTTCCTTCCCTTTACGTTTAAACTGTCCTTTTATTTCTATTGTTATATCACATTGAGGACACTGTGTAGTTTATGCGTGGGGGAGGGTTTGTATTATGTATATTACGCATTTTCCTTATTCTTAAAAAAAAATTAAAAAAAATAGAGAGGCTAAGTGAAAACCCGAAAGGGCGCTTAGGCAAAAGGTGAGGTTTTGAGATGCTTTTATCATTCATTCACCGGTGTTGGCGTCATAAGGGGGGTTTAGAGTCTCGGGTTAGGATATTTTGATGTTGGAGGTTCAGTTAGTGGGTAATAGGATAGAAATCCTCGTTTTGTTTTTGGAGTTATAAGGGGGAGTATGTGCTAAATACGAGGTGAGTTTTACGCGGGACCACTACCCGGCCAAAAACTTATTTTTATGAGGGAGACTTGTAGTGTGAGACTAGCGTGGGGGAAGGTTAGGACACTTTTAGTTCCCCGTGGCTTTTATGAGTGGGTCTTAGTCCGGATACGTTTTTGATGCATATATGGAGTTGTATCGGGCTAAGGCCATGGATTTATATTTGTTTGTTCTTGGTGTTATATGGGGACGGAGTTTCTTATACTCCACATTGTTTTTTTGTTGTGACTTTTGACTGAGAAGGATTAGAGGAGATTAGGGGGTCATTTTCTCCCATGCTATACTGATTAGACCGGAGTTTAGAGTGGAGTTATGATGTTACTCAGGGGACGAGTAACGGTCTAAGCGTGGGGGAATTTGATGTGGTGGATTTTGTATACATTATTTCCCTTATTTTCCCATATATTTTAGTTCATTTTCATGTACTTTAGACTAAATTTGATGTAATTGGGGCATTATTTATAATTTGGGCTTTTATTGTAATCCGGGGTAAAATAGTTGTTTTTATTTATTTCCGGATGTAATTTTTTGGTGAGCTTCAACGTCTGTCTCGATGGTCAAGTAGTCAAAGTCAAGTCAAAGTTAACTGGAGGAAAGACTGTAGGGACCAAACTGCAAAGAGCTGGGAATTTAGGGGCTTTTCTGCAATTTCTGAAAGTTGGAGGACTGAACTGGAAATAGTAAAGACGTCAAGGACTGATCGGAAAGCTGCATTGAAATCGGATTCCGCACACTGACTCTGGCGGCTGATTCTAATTTATTTTCTTTTCTTTTATTATTTTCTTTTTATTTATTATTCCTTAGTCAATATTAATCTATATATAAATAATGGCTGAAGTCATTGGAGCCCCTTTCTAAATCAGTTTCCCGCTCAAACTCACCCCTTTATAATTAGAAACATTGATTAAATTGTTTATTGATCATAGTTGATATATACGCATAATTTACGGGATATTAATGGATAATTTCAAACTTTCCTTTTACCGCAATTTCAAACTTGAATACACATAAAAAACCAAGATTGATTGACATAAAGATATCACAGTGAATAAAAATCAGTAATTGAGAAAAAGATATCTTTCTAAATATGAATGCTAAGCTTAATGAACTTAAAGAGATATTGTACATCATTTTAGCAAATACAACTTGCTCAGAAATTTGAAGACTGATTTTTCATAACCCGCGAGGAAAAATCAGTTCTACCTTCGTCAATCAGATATACGCGTTTACACAAAAATTATGCGTATATATCAACTATACGCGTTTACACCCACAAAAAGGGATATTAATGGATAATTTCAAACTTTCCTTTTACCACAATTTCAAACTTGAATATTTTTTATTTATCTATTACTAAAAATTAACCATAATAAAATCTAACTAAATCGAAATCCCAACTCTTGAAAATCATTGTTGATGAAATCTCAATTTGAATTAGCTCTTAGATTAATTTAATGCATCTAATAGTATTTGATTATTTATAGTTCTTTTTTTATCAAAGTTAACGCACAGATAAAATAGTAAAGACGTCAAGGAGCTAGGAATTTTGGGGCTTTTCTGCAATTTCTGAAAGTTGGAGGACTGGACTGGAAATAGTAAAGAAGTCAAGGACTGAATCGGAAAGCTGCATTGAAATCGGATTCCGCACACTGACTCTGGCGGCTGATTCTAATTTATTTCTTTTTCTTTTATTATTTTCTTTTAATTTTATTATTCCTTAGTCAATATTAATTAGGAATAAATATTAGATTAGGGATGCTTCTTTTTCTATTCATTCTTTACTTTTTTTAAAAAACTACGTTCTTTCTTTTCTCTCTGGAGCTTTTGTAAACCATTAATGGAGAACTAAACTCCATTGCTTTGGGTTGAGATCTTGAACCTACTTTGATTCAATTGAGGTAATTTTTCTTATTCTTTTGTTGATCTATTTATAATTTTGTCTGTTCTGATTTTAGATTAATATTTAGGGTTTGTGGATTTGGCCAATCCATTAGTTCTATTTCTTGATCTATGCTAGAATTCTCTGTTCTGTGCCAGAATTAGGGTTTTCACGGTAGCATCTCCACGAATTGTGTATGTGCCATAGCAGTTCGGGGAGTAGGCAAAATTAAGCGATTATCTAGTAACCTAGAAAGCGTTCTTGATCTTAGTCTCTTAAATTGAATCAATTAATCTTTAAATCTTTTCTGTGCCAGTCTAGGTTTAATTTTAATTAGGGTTTATAGTGAGTGTGCCACTGCTATAAACTAAACAGTAAGAAGAGACAGAGATTGAAACACATCTCGTGATCAAGTGAACAGGATTAACGGAGAATAAGAAGTACCAATGAAATTGAATTAGAGGACAGGGATAGTGATCAATCTGAAGTGCTTTTAAATCATTGTTTTTATCATCTTAGTTTATTTTTCCGTCTTAGGAATTGATTAAAATCTCAATCAAACCCCCAATCTGGTCAAGTGACTGTTCGTGAACAAATCATCGTTCTTCGTGGATCGACCCTGACTTACCCTAATTACATTATTAGTGGCCGAGTTTAGGTCTAATTTAGTAGGCGTGCGACTAAGCCTACCAAATTTTGGCGCCGCTGCCGGGGAACGGTGTTATTGTTTGCGTTCTTTTTCTTTTCTTATTTGTTTTATTTTTCTTTTAGTTCTTTATTTGTTATCTTTTTAGTTATATTTATTACTTGTTATCCTGTAGTGTGGAACCGTGTATGTCCACACCCGTTCTACTAACGATTTGATTGTTCCGTTTGATCCAGAAATCGAAAGATATTTCAGGAAAGGGCGACAACAAAGCAGGAGAGTCAAGGGGATATTGTTAGCTGAAGAGATGCAGACCAGAGATAATGCAGGTGGTGGTGGCGCTGGTGAAGATAATGTTGGTGGTGGTGGCGCTGATGGAAATAATGCTAATGGAAATAACGCAGGAGGTAGACAAGCAGTTCCACCACAGACATTGAGGCAAAGGACTGCCCTGAATTGGAATGAGCAACCACATGCCGTCTAATTCCCCGCCTTACCTGCCGGAGTGACATTTGAGTTGAAGCCGGGCTACTGAACCAGCTACCGCCACTTTACAGGGATGCCCGGAGAGGATCCTAATTAGCACATCTCACAGTTTGTGCAAATTTGTCATAGTATGAAGCCGGAAGCGCTTCCGATCGAGCA
Organism: Campanula takesimana; assembly: GCA_026119855.1. Classification (NCBI taxonomy): domain Eukaryota; kingdom Viridiplantae; phylum Streptophyta; class Magnoliopsida; order Asterales; family Campanulaceae; genus Campanula; species Campanula takesimana. The sequence continues at coordinate 541,460 of JAOWBW010000480.1, read as the reverse complement.
CCTATTGTTGAGGGCGTTTTCTTTCACACTAAAAGATAACGCGAATGGATGGTACTATCATTTGCTACCCAACAGCATCACGACATGGCAGCAGATGAAAGAGGTATTTCTTGAAGAGTTTTTCCCTCAGGATCAGATAAATGTGATGAAGAGAGACATCAGTAATATGGAGCAAAAGGCAGATGAGACCCTATATGACTACTACAACCGCTTCCACAAGCTGTGTAGGAGTTGTCCGTATCACGGGTTTACTGATGAGCAGCTGATCGTCTATTTTCATGGAGGGTTGACCATTCAGGATAAGAGGCTAGTGGATTCATGCTGTGGGGGAAGTATCTTGAATAAGACCACTGAGGAAGCTAAGAGGTTGATCGAGGAGCTAGCTAAGAGTACAAGGACCCATGGCAAGAGGTCTAAAGTGAGACAGGTTAGCGCAGCGGGTTCTAGCAGTGGGTTGTCCAACAAGTTCGAGACAGATATGGAGGATCTCAAGGGTATGGTTAAACAATTGGTTCTGGGACAGACACCGAAACCGTGTGGGATTTGTTATGACATTACGCACCCTACAGATTCGTGTCCGTCTCTGCAGACGGGCGAGATGGAGGATGTTAATGCAGTTGAGTTTGCGCAGCAGGGACAGAGACCGATGGGTAACACCTATAACCCCAACTGGAGAAATCATCCTAATTTCAGATGGGGTACAGGTCAGCAGCAGAATCATCCGGGTGGTCAGGGACAGCAGTTTGGTAATCAGCAGCAACAGCAGTAGCAGTACCAGGGTAATCAATTCAGCTCTTATAGACCACCATATGGGCAGAAGCAGCAGCAGCCACAGCAACAGCAGCAGCAACCGCAGCAGCAAAATTCTTTGGGACAGTCTACAGAGGCATTACTGAATTCATTGGCTCAGAGTGTTAGCACCATGAACCAGAACTTTCAGCAGTATCAGCAGCGTACAGATGCGAGCATTGGTAACTTGGAGAAACAAATGGGTCAGGTAGCTGATGCAGTGGGACGGATAGAGGCTAGGGATTTGAGGAAGTTTCCATCACAGACTGAACCGAATCCTAAGCAGAGTGCATGTGCGATCACTCTTCAAAATGGTAAAGAGTTGCAGGATAAGGTTGTAGCTGAGGAACTGGAGGTTGAGGTTAAGATTTCCGAGCCAGTACAGAAGGTACCAGAGCAGACAGAGACTAAACCAGAGGTTAAGGCTCCTGTATATGAGCCTGATGTTCCATTCCCGGAGGCCTTGAAGGAACATCGGAAGCCAGAGCCTGACAAGGCTATTTATGATACTTTCAAGAGGTTAAAGGTTAATATTCCCTTCTTGGACCTTCTTCAGACTGTCCCGAGGTATGCGAAGTTTTTTAAAGAGTTGTGTACTCTGAAGAGGAATCAGAAGGATAGGAGTAAGAAGAAGGTTAAGGTTAGTGAGCATGTATCTGCAGTGTATCAGAGGAAGTTGCCTAAGAAGTGCAGTGACCCAGGGATGTTCGTGATTCCAGTTACTTTGGGGAATGATTCTGAGCATAAGGCGATGTTAGACTTGGGGGCCTCAATAAACGTCATGCCCTATGCGTTGTTTGAAACTCTTAAGTTGGGACCACTGCAGGACACCAGAGTTGTGATTCAGTTGGCGGATAGGTCGAATGCCTACCCGAAGGGATTGGTAGAGGATGTTCTAGTTAGAGTGGGGAAGATGATATTTCCCGCGGATTTCTATGTTCTTGAGATGGAGACGGATCCAAAGGCTCCCATACTGTTGGGGATGCCTTTTATGTCGACTGCTCGGACAAAGCTTGATGTGGCTAATGGTTCTTTGAAAATGGAATTTGATGGGCAAGTAATGGAGTTCAACCTCTTTGACTCTATAAAATACCCTAAGGATACGGAGTCGTTATGTTTTGTGGATGTGATTGAGCCATTGGTAGAGGAGGTGTTTGAGGTGTCTAGTGGAGATGATGATCTCAAGACCGAGTAAGAGAATGCTTTGGGGTATGCTAATTTGGAGTTTGACATCTCAGATTCGATGAAGGAAGCGGTTATGGGTCTTACAGAGAGTGCCATGTTTGCTACCGCGCTGGGTCATGGTCACATGAAGCTAGAGGTTCCGATGGAGAAGCTTGTTCCATCTATAGAGAAGGCACCGGAGCTTGAGTTGAAGGTCCTCACTGAGCACCTTAAGTATGTTTATCTAGGTGAGGGAGAGACGCTTCCGGTAGTGATTTCTAGCAAGTTGACTGAGGATCAAGAGAAGAGGTTGATTGAGGTGATCCGGGAGCGAAAATATGTGATTGGTTGGACTATTGCCGATCTCAAGGGAATTAGTCTATCTTTGTGTATGCACTGGATCAACCTAAAGGAGGGTGCGAAGCCGGTGAGGCAACCACAGAGGAGGCTTAACCCGCCAATGATGGAGGCGGTGAAGAAGGATGTCCTGAAGCTACTACAGATGGGGATCATCTATCCCATCTCCGACAGCGAGTGGGTGAGCCCCACACAATGTGTGCCCAAGAGGGGCGGGATCACAGTCTCCCGTAATCAAAAGGGAGAGATGGTTCCAACCCAGGAGCAAACGGGGATTCGTTTGTGCATTGATATCTGGAGGCTAAATGAGGTAACTCGTAAAGACCACTTCCCCCTCCCCTTTATTGATCAGATGTTGGAAAGGTTAGCCGGAAGGGCGTATTTTTGTTTTCTCGATGGTTTTTTCGGGTATTTTCAAATACTTATTGCCCCGGAAGACCAAGAGAAAACTATATTTACTTGCCCCTTCGGCACCTTTGCCTATCGGAGAATGCCGTTTGGTTTGTGTAATGCACCTGGGACTTTTCAAAGGTGCATGATGAGTATTTTCTCCGAGTTTGTAGAAAAGTTTATGGAAGTTTTCATGGATGACTTCACTGTCCATGGAGACACGTTTGATGAATGCCTTGCTCATTTAGGACTAGTGTTGGATAGGTGCATTGAAACCAATTTGGTCTTAAATTTTGAAAAAATGTCACTTTATGGTCGAGCAAGGCATTGTTTTGGGTCATGTTGTGTCCAAAAAGGGTATTGAAGTTGACAAAGCTAAGATTGATGTCATTTCGTCACTTCCTTACCCTACCAATGTGCGTGAAGTCCGGTCATTCCTTGGTCATGCCGAGTTTTACCGGCGGTTCATTAAGGACTTCTCAAAGATTGCTTCACCTCTATGCACCCCGTTGCAAAAAGAGGTTGATTTTAATTTTGATGATAATTGCAAGCAATCTTTTAATGAGTTGAAGTCTAGGTTGACAACCACCCCCATTATTCAAGCACCCGATTGGTCTCGTCCCTTTGAGATCATGTGTGATGCTAGTGATTATGCCGTGGGGGCAGTTTTGGGTCAAAAAGTGGAGCGTGCCTCGCATGTGATTTATTATGCGTCTATGACCTTGAATGGGGCACAAAGAAATTACTCCACTACTGAAAAAGAGATGTTGGCGGTAGTCTTTGCACTAGAAAAATTTAGGTCCTACTTGTTGGGTACTAAAATTATTGTTTACACTGACCACGCTGCTCTTAAATACTTAATGTTTAAGAAAGAGGCTAAACCAAGACTCATTCGGTGTATTCTCTTGTTGAGTGAGTTTGACACAGAGGTTAAGGACAAAAAGGGGGCTGAAAATCTAGTTGCCGACCATTTGAGTCGCCTTGTAATGGAGGAGGACAAACCTTATAAACAAGCCCCAATCCGGGGTGAGTTTCCTGATGAGGTTCTTTGGGCAGTTAATTCAGTGGCCCCTTAGTATGCGGACTTGGTCAATTTTCTTGTCTCGAATAAATTCCCTCCGGGGATATCAAAATCGAAAAGAGACAAAGTCCGTAGTGATGCCAAATATTATGTGTGGGATGAGCCCAACTTGTGGAGGCATTGTGCCGACCAAGTCATTCGGAGGTGTATTCCCGATAGTGAGTGTCCTCTATTCTCAAATTCTGTCATGAGTATGCGTGTGCTGGTCATTTTGGTGCCAAAAAAACCGCTAGGAAAGTCTTGGACTGTGGCTTCTTTTGGACAACTTTGTTCCGGGATGCGGTCACTTTTTGTCAGTTGTGTGATAGGTGCCAAAGGGTTGGTAATATTGGGCGCCGTGATGAAATGCCACAAACCCTCATTGTGAATTGTGAAATCTTTGATGTGTGGGGGATAGACTTTATGGGTCCGTTCCCTAATTCTTGTGGGTTTGTGTACATTTTGCTTGTGGTGGACTATGTGTCCAAATGGGTTGAAGCCATCCCTACCCGTACCGATGATTCAAAAATAGTGGTCAATTTCCTTAGGAGCAACATTCTGTGTCGGTTTGGGATGCCAAGGGCAATTATTAGCGATAGGGGGACTCATTTTTGCAATAAGACAGTCGAAGCTCTAGTTAAGAGATATCACATCACCCATAAGGTGTCGACTGCTTATCATCCCCAAACAAATGGCCAAGCCGAGGTGTCCAATAGAGAGATAAAATCCATCGCTGAAAAAACTGTGAACCCAAATAGAAAGGATTTTAGTCAAAGGCTTGATGATGTGTTGTGGGCTTACCGGACGGCATATAAGACACCGATTGGTATGTCACCCTATCGATTGGTGTTTGGTAAACCTTACCATTTACCGGTGGAGCTTGAACACAAAGCCTATTGGGCGGTCAAAAAGTTCAACTTGAACTTAGAGGGTTCCGGTGAGGAGAGAAAGTTGCACTTGAGTGAGTTTGATGAGATTAGGAGAGATGCGTATGAGAATAACCTTCTTTACAAGGAGCGAGCGAAGATATGGCATGATAAGATGATAATTAGAAAGGACTTTAAGGTTGGTCAAAAGGTCCTTCTTTTTAATTCCCGTCTTCGTTTGTTTCTGGGCAAGTTGAGGTCTCGGTGGACCGGCCCTTATGTGGTGAGGGAGGTGTCCCCTCTTGGGACGGTGGTAATCTCTAGTCCTAATGAGGACAAAGGATTCAAAGTTAATGGTCAACGGTTGAAACCGTATTTTGAGAACGAAGTCGTGAATACCGCGGATTTGGAGGTGATTGATCTCCAAGACCCGGTATATGTTGGATAACTCTGGGTCCGAGTCTTACTAAAAACTTTGAACTTTGATGCATGCCGGGTGTTTTCCCGGTATTTGGTCTAGCTAAAGACGTTAAAGAAGGGCGGCTAACCGGGAGGCAACCCGGATTTAATTCGCTTAATTTTCTTGGTTTTTATTTTTATTTTAGGCTTTTAAATTAATTATAGTTGTATATTATGTTTTCCATTTTTGTAGTTTTATTTATGTTTGGAATCGGTGCTACTAAAGGTATGTTTTGTTTTTGATGATGTGCAGGAAATCATGGCATAGAGGGTTACATGGGAGCACTTTGGGAAATTTCATCCAGTCCTTGTGCCACAAGTGCTCAATTCTTGTGCCACAAGGGCGGGCCAAAAAAAAAAAAAAGAAAGAAAAAAAAGGAAGGTAGTTTGGGAAATTTCACCCAGTCCTTGTGCCATAAGTGCTCAATTCTTATGGCAAAAGGGCTGGCCACAATGGGTTGAAAAAAAAAAAAAGTCGAACCCTTCCCTCTCCCTTCTCTCTCTCTCTCTCATCCCGTTTCCCCCTCCCTCACGGTCTCTCTCTCTCTCTCTCTCGCTCCTTCTTTTTCTCTCTATCCAGATCCATAACCCGCCGGCTTTCCCCCCGTTAACCCCATTAATTCCGGCGATCCCCCCGTCCTCCATTCATCTCACAGTCGAACCCTCTCCCCTAAAGATCCATAACCGCCGGCTTTCTCCCTCGTCGCCGGTCACAATTCCGGCAACCACACCTTGAACTCCCGCCTTTCCTCCCTCACCATTTACCTTCAATTTCGAATTTGAAGTCCAATTTCAAGAACCCTAGAATTCGAATTTTGGGGCTTCTTAATACATCAATCTTGGAACAATTTTGGATGGACAAGGAGACTTATTGGGCACTACTAGAGCATTGAAAAGTAAAATTTTCTCAATTTTACCTGCACTTTATTTTGTTGGTGGATGTTGTGGTGATTAGGTTGGGTTTGATCGGAGCTTTATTGTATTGGGTTGTGTTGAGATTGTGGTGTGAGTGTGTTGATTTATATGGTGCTATATTATTGTTGCATTGTTATTGGTGAGTGAATGGTGAGCGATGATAGTGTGAATAAATTGATATTGTGTTGAAATTGGTGGGTGGTGATTGTGTGGTTTCGGTGGACATTGTTGGGGAGTTGTTATTGTTTTTGTGGATTGTGTGGTTGGTAAATTGTTGGTGTTGTCTATCATTGTGAATTGCTCATTATGGTGGTGACGGGTAAATCAAGTGCGGGAGGTAAAAAGCAGGCTAGGGAAGAGGAGCTTTTGCCTACTCCCTACGGGGAAGTTAATTCGCTTGAGGAGAATAATTATATGGGTTTGAAAACCTTGACGGCGGATCAAAAGGAGAAATGGAGAAAACTAGATAGACCGAGCCGAAAGATTTTAGTAACAAAAGTTTTGGATGTAATTGCTCTTGAACAATTGGGTCTTGATGCTCCGGTACGTCAGTTGATGCAAATGAGTGGTATTGAGAAATTTTTAGGGAAGAGCGCACCGGTGTATAGAAGATTCACCTTAGAATTTCTGTCTACTTTTGAGTGGGTTGTAGTGAATGGGGAAAGGAGCGTTCGGTTTAATCTTAATGATAAAGTGAGGGAGTTGAGTTATAGGGATATCAGGAAGTCGTTTGGGGTGAAGGAACCCGAAGGCGAGTTTCTTGAAAATGACGAATTGGTGGATAAGTTTTTCTTTGAGTTGACTGGGAAGCCGATGCACAAGCCCTTTCTCAAATCAAAGTACCTCACTCACCCTGCGTGGGCGTTATTCTTCAGGGGTCTATCTATCACTTTTCTGGGAAAGAAAGAGTTGACCAAACTGAATCGCTTTGATATTGCAATGATGAGAACGGTAATTCCTGAGGCCGCCTCCATTCCGGATTAGGTCGATAGTTTTCTTAAAAGGTGTGAAAATTTTGTATCTAAGCCAGGTGGTTGTATACCGGTGGGGGGTATGATTACTCTTTTGCTTGGGAAGTATGCGAACCCCCCCCCCCCCAGCTTCAGCAGAGTTTCTCGGGGCACCGGAATTCTATGATTTCTTTTTCCTGACTCGGTATGAGCGTTTCAAAACAATCATTCGAGATGATCAATCCTTGACATTTGAGTATGGGGACAACAACATTCCGATTCAGTGCCATAGGGGGGCAGTTTTTCCGAGCGGTGATAAACCGAAAGACTGGCGGATGGATGGAGTGAATGATTGGGATGGGCGGTATCCTGAGGATAATGTCCTAAGAAAAAAAAACGGGGACAGTTGGCAGCTAATGAGGTTAGAGTCCCGGAGCAGCAGGAGGGTGGTTATGAGGCGATTATGAGACTGTTGTAGGAGAGGCATGCACTTGAGGATAGGAGATGGGCTGAGTTCTCTGACCGGCTTGAGGCGCTGGAGGATCATGTGACCACTATTTTCGCACGGCAGCGTTAGATGGAGCTTTGGATCAGCATCCAGAACCTCGGACGTATACGCCTCCTCCAGAACAGTTGCATACCATGACGAAAAATAGGATATTGGCTAGGATGAGGAGGCGCGAGTCCCGTGAAGCCCGTTCTTCAGGTGAGGCCTCCGGGTCTCCGCAGCAGCAGGTGTGATGGTACCCTTCTTCCTTCCCTTTACGTTTAAACTGTCCTTTTATTTCTATTGTTATATCACATTGAGGACACTGTGTAGTTTAAGCGTGGGGGAGGGTTTGTATTATGTATATTACGCATTTTCCTTATTCTTAAAAAAAATAAAAAATAGAGAGGCTAAGTGAAAACCCGAAAGGGCGCTTAGGAAAAAGGTGAGGTTTTGAGATGTTTTTATCATTCATTCACCGTTGTTGGCGTCATAAGGGGGGTTTGGAGTCTCGGGTTAGGATATTTTGATGTTGGAGGTTCGGTTAGTGGGTAATAGGATAGAAATCCTCGTTTTGTTTTTGGAGTTATAAGGGGGGGTATGTGCTAAATACGAGGTGAGTTTTACGCGGGACCACTACCCGGCCAAAAACTTATTTTTATGAGGGAGACTTGTAGTGTGAGACTAGCGTGGGGGAAGCTTAGGACACTTTTAGTTCCCCGTGGCTTTTATGAGTGGGTCTTAGTCCGGATACGTTTTTTATGCATATATGGAGTTGTATCGGGCTAAGGCCATGGATTTATATTTGTTTGTTCTTGGTGTTATATGGGGACGGAGTTTCTTATACTCCACGTTGTTTTTGTTTGTTGACTTTTGACTGAGGAGGATTAGAGGAGATTAGGGGTCATTTTCTCCCATGCTATGCTGATTAGACCGGAGTTTAGAGTGGAGTTATGATGTTACTCAGGGACGAGTAACGGTCTAAGCGTGGGGGAATTTGATGTGGTGGATTTTGTATACATTATTTTCCTTATTTTCCCATATATTTTGGTCCATTTTCATGTACTTTAGACTAAATTTGATGTAATTGGGGCATTATTTATAATTTGGGCTTTTATTGTAATCCGGGGTAAAATAGTTGTTTTTATTTATTTTCCGGATGTAATTTTTGGTGAGCTTCAACGTCTGTCTCGATGGTCAAGTAGTCAAAGTCAAGTCAAAGTTAACTGGAGGAAAAGACTGCATGGACCAAACCGCAAAGAGCTGGGAATTTAGGGGCTTTTCTGCAATTTTTGAAAGTTGAAGGACTGAACTGGAAATAGTAAAGACGTCAAGGACTGAATCGGAAAGCTGCATTGAAATCGGATTCCGCACACTGACTCTGGCGGCTGATTCTAATTTATTTTCTTTTTCTTTTATTATTTTTTTTTATTTTATTATTCCTTAGTCAATATTAATTAGGAATAAATATTAGATTAGGGTTGCTTCTTTTTCTATTCATTCTTTACTTTTTAAAAAAAAACTACGCTATTTCTTTTTCTCTCTAGAGCTTTTGTAAACCATTAATGGAGAACTAAACTCCATTGCTTTGGGTTGAGATCTTGAACCTACTTTGATTCAATTGAGGTAATTTTTCTTATTCTTTTGTTGATCTATTTATAATTTTGTCTGTTCTGATTTTAGATTAATATTTAGGGTTTGTGAATTTGGCCAATCCATTAGTTCTATTTCTTGATCTATGCTAGAATTCTCTGTTCTGTGCCAGAATTAGGGTTTTCACCGTAGCATCTCCACGAATTGTTTATGTGCCATAGCAGTTCGGGGAGTAGGCAAAATTAAGCGATTATCTAGTAACCTTGAAAGCGTTCTTGATCTTAGTCTCTTAAATTGAATCAATTAATCTTTAAATCTTTTCTGTGCCAGTTTAGGTTTAATTTTAATTAGGGTTTATAGTGAGTGTGCCACTGCTATAAACTAAACAGTAAGAAGAGACAGAGATTGAAACACATCTCGTGATCAAGTGAACATGATTAACGGAGAATAAGAAGTACCAATGAAATTGAATTAGAGGACGGGGATAGTGATCAATCTGAAGTGCTTTTAAATCATTGTTTTTATCATCTTAGTTTATTTTTCCGTCTTAGGAATTGATTAAAATCTCAATCAAACCCCCAATCTGGTTAAGTGACTGTTCATGAACAAATCATCGTTCTTCGTGGATCGACCCTGACTTACCCTAATTACATTATTAGTGGCCGAGTTTAGGTCTAATTTAGTAGGCGTGCGACTAAGCCTACCACTAGCATAAGTTTAATGGATAATCATATGATGATCATGGTGCATAGGATGTGGATTAAACTTGTGGGTACTTGTTGGAGAACAATGTACTGGATGGACCCGTTATGAGATTTATATCATGGTCAAATGTCATAATTAAATCTCATAATAGTTATATCATTTGAATCCTAAGACCTGAGATTATCATGGTCTTCCACATGATGAACATTATGTTTGACGTACTCAAATGCTACCCCTAACCGGGTAGTTATAAAGGCTACAATTGGCATAATCGGATTCTTGTAGGGAAGAATGATAAGTCAATATGGGATTTGTCCCTCTCTCAAAAGAGATATCTGCTTGGCCACTCGATAGTGAGATTGATGATAGTGTATGGCCATACCCAAATGAATTGATGTGATCAATATCATTTGCTCATATCAAACTACTCGGGATCGAGAAAGCATTGGATAAGATAAGTTGACGTGAACCATGACTTATGTCCAATATGATATCGCGTGACAAAAGGATTGTGATATGTTCTATAAGGTAACTTTGGACTTTCAAAGTTGTGCTAATTGGGTAGTCATAATGGCTTGATAGAGTCCGCTTATGACTTACGGTTTCTGACTCGTTCAGACTCGTTGCCAACTTAGTACAATCCTATTGGGTCACACACGCAATAGAAAGGATTAAAAAGGCTAAAATATGGGAATTGGAAAACCTGCGACCGTACGACCATGAGATTGGCGTACGGCCACGCCCCCCGTACCAGTCCAATTTGTTCAGTTTTCTTGTATGACAAGGAATCCCGATCCCAAACAGAATTAGGTTAGACCCTCATATAAGATATGCAGCCGGGTTTGACAGTCTCTAATGTTGATTTTGGAAATAAATAACCATTATTTTAGAAATAATAAATTATAGAGAGGTAGGACTATTTATTTAGTGATCCATGTTCATCAAAATACAATAATCAATGAAGCAAGATAATTCCTACGAAGAAATCGCTTCTTCATCAAACCTTCGGTCTAGCAATCCAGATCAAGAAGGTGTTCTTGATATCCATTCGACGTGTGGATACCGATAGAGGGTGTTTGCGTAAGCACCTCAAAGTCCGTGTTTATGGATTCGATCTTCAAGGGTATGTTTTCTTTCATCTTGTATTTAATTTAATCAACAGTGTAGACACCCCATTTTGGACATTCATTCATAATCACACTACTTCTATGTAACGCCTTTGATTTGGGTCAAAACTCGTTAAGTTAGACATGTTTCGTTAAGTTTTTGACTGACTCCGTTAGTCAGGGGCCAAAATGAAAATTAAAACTACTGCAGAGGGCAAAAAGTGAATTCCAGCACATGGATGTCTCGTATGAGGTATCCCCCTCGATAGCCGGGTTTCTCAATAGTTTCCTTGTTGATCACAACCTCGTTTCTTGGCAAACACTCAAGCAATCTGGGAAAAAACTAATGAGCGATCCCAGAGTCCAAAAATACCTCCTTAGAGATCAGGTCCTTGATTCCCATCCAAACTTACATTCTTGGCTAAAACCCTAGGTCAAGAACTCTTATAAATAAATAGGTTCTTGAACTGAAAAACCTCTAGAATGGTCATTCACCCAAAAACCACTCCAAATCTGATCGAAGAGGTCCTCATAATCAGCCTCTCATCCCCACCCTCGAAATTGAAGTCTTCGCAACACCATTCAAGCCAAGTTCATTGGATCTTCGAGGCCTTTAGTCAAGGCCATCCATAGGATTCTCGAAGAACGCTTATGTAAAACTTCTTGTTTTCTACATTCTCATCCTCTTCTTTGTTTTTTGAAGTAGTGTGATTCCATTAAAGGATCAGCCTAGAGCCTCTCCAATCCATGGAGATGGTCTCGAAACATATGATCTGACATCCCAAATAAATAAGAAATTATTTATTTGTTTGTTTTCTTCTTTTGTACATGAATGCATAATATTAATAATAATGATGATGATTTTGTAAGCAAGACCGATCCTAGATCGGGAGGATTGGGTGCTCCTTGACCTTCCCAATCCATAACTTAACCCCCGAACTCAAGAATCTCACGGTCCGTGTCCGTTAAACATGGTGGCGACTCTCAAGATAAAAAAGGTAAAGCGAGGAATGACAGCACACCAATAAGAAGAAAAAACCCGCGCGCAAACAGTGGCGACTCTGTTGGGGAAGATCATCATAAGAGGGTTAGACTTGTGTTGAAATCATCGTCGTTATTCTTAAAATTTTGTATTCTGTACTATAATCTGTTCCCAGACCAGGATGCCTCGTACGAGGGATCACTTGTCTCGTACGAGACATCCCGGTTCTGTCCGGCTGATCTGATTCTCTGGTTTGAAAAAGGAGTTTTGTTCGGTTCAAACACGTACACAGGGTTTCAGATATGCTCCCCCCTCTGTTTCTGAGTCTTAGGACCTTCCTAGCGACAAAGAAACTCCCCATGTATCGTAAAGCTAACCTTTGTTTTGCAGGAGTATTTGCTAATTGATTTTATTCCTTGCTTTACTTGCGTTTGCTTTATGTGTGAACTACGACGGCCTGAGTTCCTCCACAAGAGGGAAACGTAGGCAGCCACTTGGCCCGGCCATTGCATCCACTTGGCCCGGCCATTGCATGTTTTTGTTTTGCTTTAAAAAAAACTTCTTATTTTCTCTTTGTCACCTAGATATTGACTCTCACACACGTACACACATGTAGATTAATTGCACTACATACCCTATAAACCCGGGTCCCAATTGGAGGACGGATGTCGGTCAGCACCCCATTCTAACGAATGGCCCTCACCGGTCTCTCCAAATATTGTGTACCCACTCCGTGACATGCTCCTAGACTATGTTTATGGGGAGCCTTAGCCATAAGCCTTGCATCAACCCATGCATACATACTAGTTAATAAGACACTCCTTGAGACCGGTCGGTTCGATTCTTAGGGTTGTTTTAATCTTTGCCCAAGATAACGCATTTTCTACAATCTATAATCCTCCCTTCATGAATTCTTGATGATTGTCCCTTCGGTATAAATTGTTAGACAAAGGGTTGAGGTGATGAGATGAGAATTTTTCTACGAGGATTCGAGTCTAGTCTCTCTCACCACTAAAACCCTGCGTTTGACAATGACCCTTTCGGTTGTCCCTTACAAGAATTCACAAGGTTTGATTGCATTAATGTGTTGTTTAACAAAGTGTAAAACAACTACGGAATCACTTAGGTTTGGTTAAATTTAATGGTGGGTTCCATGAGAATATGGATTGAATTCCGTTTGACCAATAGGATTAAAATATGCAATCTAACTGTCATGTTAGATGCCTCATACGAGACATCTCTCCTCTTCTGTGATTCTGCCGTGTTTGGTCAACCCAAACTCATATAAGCCGACTTGTTGGGACCCCAACCTGGATTTGACACAGTTTCTACACTCTAGGTCCGTCCGATCAGCAAAGTAGCTCCACGCTCCTGACACAATGCCTGCTCGCATGGAAATGTCTCTCAGAGAAATCTCATAAAGTCTGCGCTTCAAGATGGAAGCCACCGGAGGTTGGAAGGAAGGCCTGCCTAACGGAGAGGCCCCGGAAATCAATATCATGCAAATTTCGCTTCAGAGGGCTCGACTATGCCTCTTATTATGCTCATGACCAAGTCAAAGAGCGTAACGAGCAAAGCAAAAAAGATTGGGATGAGATCGAGAAGATGATCGACGGCAGTAAGCTTGAGATATTACAAGACGAATACAATGAAATGAACAAATGGTACAATGCCGCTGTCAAGAGAGCTCAAGATTTGGAGGACAACCAAGAAAAGGTCATCAATGATGAGGTAGGTAACTGCATCAGCCTGCTTTATCAAGACCTAAAGAACCAAATGGAAGAGGAACATAATCATCACCTCAATGTCATGAAGGACCATTATGAGAGCATCATGCAAAGCCTCCAACCCAAGCCACAAAGGGTGTACACCGATTTGAGCCAAATCTGACTTGGTAGGGTATTTAGTGAGCTCGAAAGGGAAGGAAAACTCACGCCGATGAAAGGATACAAGCCCAAGTATGAAGAAGCCGGAAAGGCCTTGCACCTGTATTGCTACTACCATCAGTGCCACGGTCACCACACTGACAAATGCAACAACTTGAGTGATAAGATCCAAGATCTTATCGACCAAGGCACTCTCCAGATAATAGGCAATGGAATCGGCTTCGTGTTGAAGAATGAGGGGCCCAAACCTCACGCTCCTTTTCCACTCCATTAGTTAGAAATTAGATAGACTAGTTATTTATTCTATTTTAATAGATTAGACGTTTCTTTTCCCTTAAATAAACTAGTTGTTTTTTACTCCTTAAGGGATCCTACTCACCCAAGAAAAATTGTGGGTGAGAGTATGCCCTCCTATCAATTTCAACTTTTAGTAATAGTTAGTTTCTTTTATAAGTTTCTTTCTTTGTTTGTATTTTTCAAAAGCAAAGTAGTGTGGAGATGGTAGAAGTACATAATGAAAATGACTATTCCAAGGCGATTCCATTCTCCGGAACGCTCCCAGTACTTAACATGATGCTAAAAGAAGGATACTTCCCCGGTCTCGGACTTGGTAAGAATTTACAAGGGATCAAAGAACCACCACCTGTCGTTCTGTTCCACCTGAATGTGATCTAGGGTATATGTCACCACTCAAAGGCATCCCTAAGGAAGAGATGGATTGGACCTCATACATAGTGCCACTAGCACCGCCCTATTGAAAGACTCTAAACGGGTACTTTATGTGCGAAGGGGAAAATTTGCCATACTTCATGTTCCCTGAACCATGGATCGACCATAGGGGGAAGCGCCAACTGGGCTTTGAAATTTTTCAGTGACTGATCCGTACTCACTCTGGACAGAACCGATGCATATCTCATGGCTACCTCGAGAATTAGGGGGTACCAAGGCCGAAGGATTCATTGAGTGGGACTTTGTGTTGGTAGAATAACTACTGCGCTAATTTCTCAACCTTTGCAAGCTAGAGGACACTCAGATCAATGCAATAGACAAGGGGGACGCTCCGAAACAAGACTACACCAAGCTCATCAAGAAATATGACGAGCCCATTCAGAACTGGTATACAATTGGGGGACCCATAGCAAGTGAAGACTTCCTGATCAAAGAGTTAGGATGCACTCCCCATCCCCATAGAGAAAGAAAATTTGTAACGCTTACCTTAGAGTCAGATACCGCTACCGATGAGCTCACCCAAGATGACTTGGATGCCATCGCGGAACATGTATTCCCCTACTTTCTTAATGAAAAAATAGATCTTTCTGAGTACCCCGAGATTACTAACGTCGTAAATGATGAATTAACTAATAACTCTAAAGAATTAGATAATAATGAGTCATATGACGAGATAGATCAAGAAAACGAACAAATCTTAAAAGAAATTAACAAGCAAGTAGGTCATCATGGCGGAAATGGTCCTATTGATGCCGAAGAAATGCAAACAGTTAATCTGGGGACGGACGATGATCCGAAAGAGACCAAGATTGGCAGTTTCTTCAAGGGGGAAGACCGACAAGACCTCATAGTGCTTCTCCAAGAATTTATAGATGTGTTTGCTTGGTCCTACAAAGATATGCCAGGGCTAGCCAATTCGATTGTTGAGCATAAGATACCGCTGCTTCCCGATTCGAGGCCAGTCAAGCAAAACTCCGCAGAATTAAGCCAGAATGGTCGGTACAAGTCAAGCAAGAGATAGAAAAACTCCTGAGTGTTGGGTTCATCAAAGTGATAGAATATCCAACCTGGTTGGCTAATACTGTACATGTTTCCAAGGTAAATGGAAAGGTCCGCGTATGTGTTGATTTCCGTGATCTCAACAGAGCATCTCCGAAAGATGATTTTCCTCTTCCCAATATCGACATGCTTGTTGACAATACCGCAAAATATGAAGTCCGTTCATTCGTAGACGGATTAGCCGGTTACAACCAGATCCTCATGGCTGAGGAAGACCAACAAAAAACAGCGTTCACCACACCTTGGGGGACGTTCTGTTACACAGTCATGCCGTTCAGACTAAAAAATGCTGGAGCCACGTACCAGAGAGTTGTAACTACGCTGTTCCATGACATGATACACAAAGAGATGGAGGTGTACGTTGATGATATGATCATACACTCTAAAGGATCTGATGGGCAACACTTCGTCGACCTCAGGAAGTTCTTTGAAAGGCTGAGACACTACAAGTTGAGACTTAATCTGGCCAAGTGCACATTTGGGGTAGTGAAAGGGAAAGTCCTTGGGTACATGGTCACCGAGCGTGGTATAGAAGCAGATCCCGCTAAGATCAAAGCCATCATTGACATGCCTCCATCTAAGACGCAGAAAGAAGTCAAGGGATTCATGGTTCGCCTTCAGTACATTAGTCGTTTCATTAATCAGCTCACGACAATGTGCGAGCCCATTTTTAAGCTCCTCAAGAAGAATGCATCCCTAGAATGGACCGAAGAATGCCAAGAAGCCTTCGAAAAAGTCAAGGAGTACTTGGTAAACCCGTCAGTATTAGCCCCACCGCATAAAGGAAAACCGTTAACCTTGTACCTCACAGTCAATGACACTGCACTAGGGGGCTATGCTAGCACAAGAGCAACCCGATTCGAAGAAAGAGAACGCTGTGTACTTTGTCAGCCGTCGCTTCTAAGGGGCTGAATTGAATTACTCCGCATTAGAAAAGTCGTGTGCTACACTGGTATGGGTGGCTGAGAGACTAAAGCCGTACATGAAAGCGTTTCCTATACAACTGATTGCACGAATAGACCCAATGAAGTACATCTTCGAGAAGTCGCATGTATCCTCTAGGATAGCCAAGTGGTACTTTATGCTCGCGGGGTATGATATCACTTACATCACACAGAAATCCGTAAGAAGGGTCTTTGCTGATCATTTAGCCGAATTTCCATGTGATGAAGCGAAGGGGGAAGACCCGCGATTCCCTGATGAGGACATCTTAGCAATAGCAGAAAATAAGTGGAAATTATTTTTCGATAGCGCAGCCAATAAACGGGGATATGGCATTGGCATGTTACTAGTAGATCCCTCATATTTCTACACTCCACTCGCAATCCGCCTTGACTTCGAGGCCACTAACAATATTGCCGAGTACGAAGCTTGCATAGCTGGGCTTGAAGCAGCCTTAGAAAAAAATGTGACCGAACTAGAAGTGTATGGAGATTCACAATCAGTCACTCAAGAAGTGGAAGGTACAAGACCCCACGCTCCAGAAATATAATGACCATCTCCAAGACTTGGTCAAACAGTTCAAAGAAGTCACTTTCTACTATCTCCCTAGAGATAAGAACAGCTTAGCAGACTCGCTAGCCATGCTAGCATCACTTGTAGAAATTCCTGAATGGACCGAAGTTAAAAACCTTCAAAGTCGCGAGGCGAACGATTCTTGCTTATTACTCGAACATAGATCTGCATGACTGCAAAGAAGAGTGTGACTCTGTTTCTGTAAATGCCTTAGATGATAAGCCTTGGTATTATGATGTATGGCGTTTCCTCCTAGATGGAACATTCCCATCAGACGCATCACCTAAAGCGAAGATAGCCCTCAAACAGTTTGCCGCCCAATTCATTATTATAGGTGATCACCTCTACAAGAAACACCACAGGCAGTGGCTACTCTGTGCTGATGAGCACGAAGCCGTAGAAAATCATGGACCAAGTCCATCAAGGAGTATGTGGAACCCACATGAATGGCAATATGCTAGCAAAGAAAGTCATCCGACTAGGATACTATTGGGCTACAATGGAGGCCGACTGCACCGAGATGGTTAAGAAATGACACAAGTGCCAGATACATGCTAACTTACAACACGCACCACCGTCCGTGTTATACCCCATAACATCCCCTTGGACATTTTCTACATGGGGAATAGACGTCATTGGCAAAGTCTCACCGACAGGTCATAATGGGCACTCATTCGTGTTGGTCGCTGTTGATTACATCACTAAGTGGATCGAGGCTCAATCCTACAAAGTCTTAAGTGGATCGAGGCTCAATCCTAGAAAGAATGTGACCAATTGCTTGCAGAGTACAACATAGAGAGACATAAGTCGTCACCGTACCGACCACAGACCAATGGAGCAGTCGAAGCTGCTAACAAAACCATATAGACCATCATTAGAAAAATGGCTAAGACTGGCAAAGACTGGCCTGATAAGCTAGCGTTCGCACTCTAGGGCTACCGTACTTCGATCCGCACTGCCACCAGTGAAACTCCCTACGCCCTAGCCTATGGGATGGAAGCAGTGCTACCAATCGAATTAGAAGTACCATCACTAAGGGTTCTCCTAGAAAACCAAGTGAATGAAGTCACATGGTTGAACAGCCGTTATGAACAACTAGCCCTGCTAGATGAGTGACGACTTCTAGCCGCCGAGCATATCCAAGCATATCAACGGAGAATGGCCCGAGCATTCAATAAGAAAGTCAAATCCAGAAACATCAAAGAAGGGGACCTTGTCTTACGCGAACATCATCCTGGACCTTTCAATCCTATGGGAAAGTGGGGACCAAGATGGATAGGCCCTTACATAGTCAAGAAGATCTTCTCAGGAAGAGTGGCACAACTCGCATACCTAGATGGAGATCAACTGCCGAAGCCAGTCAACATGGGCAAGCTGAAGAAGTACTACTCGTAGCTCCGTCCCCTATTTAAAATAAAAAGAGAAAGCTCGCTAGGTTGAAAACCCGCAAGGGCGGCCTAGGAAAAAGTTAGAGCCAAAGGCACGAGAAAAGAAGCCCGCTAGATTGAAAACCTGAAAGGGTGGTCTAGGCAAAAATCAGGGTGTGCATTAAAAAAACAAAATAGGGGACAGTCTCGTACGAGACACCTATGTCTCATACGAGACGTGTCAGTCAGCAGACATAATTTTTTCTTTGTTGGACAAGAACTACGATGATCTGAGCTCCTTATTTAATTGATGTAAAAGGAGAACGTAGGCAGCCTTTTGGTCCGGTCTATTCAATAAATAAAATCAAAGTCTTGTTTTCTTATTAACTGAATGCATTTCATTAAAGCAATAAGAAAATTTCTAACATGAATACCAACTTGCAAAAGAAAATAAATAAAATACTAAAAATCTAAGCATTGGTCTATCTAAGCAATCTCTCGATACTCCTAAGGATCAATTTCTTCGTTAACTTAGTAGGGGCTTGACCACGATCCACCTTGTCATTCCTCTTCCTCTTATGCAAAAGGTATCTCGAAACCGGGAGGAACATCAAGTCTACTGAACATCGATGGAGTCAGTCTTGCAAACACATGAGGCCTATCTAGAGCTTGAAATTTATCGGGAAGTCCGTTTGCTCTCTTCTCGTAAAAGTCATTATCCATAAAATGTTGAGTGGCATCTACACTGATATTAGAAGGATCCTCCTTAGCTTCCTTCTTCCTCAAATTCAAGCTAGGCTCGAATTGGTCCCCCAACAAAGGACGACAAATGTCATCAATATTCTCAGCATTGGGACGGAGTTCTGTGAGAAACCAATCCAAATATTTATCCGGAAATAGATGCTCCCTCCATCATGGAGAAGATTGGTCCAACGGTCCATAGTGGTACCTTGCCCCCAAGCGCGAGCCAAGCTCTTAGAGAACTCTGAGTCCATGAAAGAAATGTCCCGAGCAAGTCACCTTAACACGAAAGTGTCCTGCGGTTGACCGAACTGTCGCATCACCCTTCGAGTAAAGTAAAAAGAGGAATCCCTCAAACCCGGAAGGACGACCCTGTCGTACCCAAGGGTATTAGTTACTAACCTCTTCACCTTCCAAAAGGATGGGCACCAAGCAATATCATCAGTCTCTGCTTTGGCAAAAAGATGGGCCCACTCCTCGATGCTGAGACCCTTCACCAACAGTATCCTCTTATGGAAAGTATAAAGAGAATACTCGATCGGAGAGTCCAAAAGTTTAAAATGTTCTTTGAGCCAAATATTCAACAATAATGGACTTCCCCGAGTCATAGAGCCGGTTCGGTGTAGCTCATCAAGACCATGAAGGGTCTCCCCCAAGACGAGAGGAATTATGTTGAAGGCCCGTCCTCTAGCTTGCAAAACGATGTCCATAAGCTTCGTGTCCGCCATGCCACACTTGCTCATGAACAGCACGCTAAGCACAATGCCAAGAGGCAACATTGGAATCCACACTGTGATCATGAGTCACCCGACCTTTAAATCTCATAGGCAGAGCGTGGAGATCAACATAGCGGTTATGAATATAACTCTGCGCCTCAGGAAGGCCTATACTCAATAAATCCCTAAGAGACTCCGCCGGTACCTTGTCATACTTGGGCACCGCAATCACTCCTATCAATGGCATATCCAGGATAGCCGCCATCTCCTCTACAGTAGGGACCATCTCATTAAGCGAAAAATTGAAGAGATGAGTTGAAGGATACCAAAAGCGTGTTACTCCCTTTAGAAGGTCCCATTCCGGTTTTAGATTCTTCAAAAGAATCTGAAACCGAACATCTCTACGAATCTTCCTTGACGAGCCTTGTCAAACGAGCGAAAGAACGTTGCTAAGTCACTCTTGTAGCGTTCCACTAATTCCAAGTCCAGGGAAAACTCATAAACAATTATTGATGAAGGGACGGACTTGCTTGGGGCCATTGGGAGCAAAAGGTTGAGAATTTTACTCCAAAAGAAAAGCTCCCAGAACTGATTTAAGGTTGCGTGGTATTCTAGGACGGAGTAGAGGTGTTTATATACAAGTTTGGACACCAAATCCTCGAGGAAAAAGGAGAAACAACCACAGATTAACAAGATGGCTCGTTGTAGACACCCCGCCTTAGACCTCTTATGTCCCGATTGCATACACATTCTCTGTCTTCCTCTTTTCTGTTAAGTTTTGTTACTTTTCGTTAACTTTTGTTACTTTTCGTTAAGTTCTTGACTTATTCCATTAGTATTGGACTTGAATAAGTGACAAAGTCAACCTTGAGTCTTTGTTTACTTTTTTTTTGTTGAATTTCGTGGTGTTCGTTAAGTTTCTGACCGATTTTGTTAGTTTCGGGGCTTAACTGCATAACGGGGTTAACTTTTGGGCTAAAACATGGATTTTCTGAAGGTAGGACGTGCGCTCCTTTGCCCTCTTTTGTGAGAGGCGTGCGCCTCCTATAGAGGGGGTGGGACGTGCGCGCTTCCCACCTCCAGAATCCCAGATTTTGCCAAATTTCCCTCCTTTTTTGATTTGTAACCCCCAAGGCCATTATGCCTTGGCTTGATACGGGGAAGGGACATCTTTGTGACCACAAACACTTTCCTAACACCTATAAATACCTCTTCATTCCACTATGGAAAAGGAGGAAGAATTCTTGACTCAAAAACTCTCTAAAACTCAAAACTCTTAATCTTATTTATTACTTCTCTTTATCAAAACTCTTTACTTGCTTTCTTCATCTTTCATCTCTTCTAAATGTGTATGCAATCTCCATAAAAAGGAATACAACCAAAAGGCCACTTAACTATTGAAGTTTGGTCAAGGCTACATTCCAACATTCTAAACTCCATTTTAATTTACCATTCATTTCTTAATGTAATTGTTTGATATGTAATATTTAGCATAAATTTATAAATAAAACAACTATCTTTTATTTCCCTTTGTAATTCCCTTTTTCTTTACATTATAATTGTTAGCACTTTTCTCATATTAAAATAAGGACATTTAGCATTAGAACACCAATAGTATCAAGACCCGCGTAAGCGGGGCAGAGTGGGTGTTTAAGTACTTCCCACTCCGTCACCTAACCCCCGAACCCTTCTCTTCCCGAATCTTTGGTTTCGCAATATAATTTAGGCCATTTCTTTAGGTTTTTCTTGTGTTTCCTCAATAACATAGGTGGCGACTCTAACAATCTAAAACAAGTTAGACATCCTAGGATAATTCACCGCTCTAGCCAAGTTGTGGTTTTCCCGGGGTATCTACAGTGGCGACTCTGCTGGGGACAATTTAGAGGTTAAACTTGCGTTTCTGTTTTTTGTGTTCTTTTATTCTGTTTTCTGGGCATTCTGGTAAAAAGGGTTGGAAGCGCGCGCCTCTGGCCTTCTTGGCCTAAAGCGCGCGCGTCCGACCCCAATTACCAGAATCGCCCGCCTCTCATCTCGTCCTTCAATTTCATGTTATTATGCTAATAAGTTTTTGCAGGGGAAAGAATTGTTATTTAGGGTCAAGGCAATCCCTTGAACCCACGTGTTTGCAGGTACTGCCCAGAATCGGGCACCTCGGCCTCTCTCGCTCGGAGGCGCGCGCCTCCCACTCTCACTGCCCAACGCGCGCACTTCTGGGCAATTTTTCCAGAAACAGAACAGTGAACAGAATGCACAGAATGACAATGTGTGGGCACCGGGACTGCACATAAACTCTTTTATTTTCTGTTTATTTTATCGGTCACACGGGTGATTCGAAAGTTGTACATATGTGTTTATTTGCTTTTCTTTCATAAAAAAAAAAGTAAAAAATGTTTTGTCACATGTTGGACCTCACACTACGTGCATAAATTCCTATAAATTGCTCACTATCGAGTCGCACAAGTTCATAACCCCAAACCCGTCGAGGCCCATCCTAGGAAGTTTCAAGCTCCACCCGACCTTGACTCTTTCGAAGCGGTAAACCTCAACCCGTGACGTAGTTCATGACTACATGCCAGGGGTGACCTTAAGCCTCTCATTAGCCGAGCACAAGCCAACACAATTCTAGTTAGGGTCTAACACTCCGTGACCAAGTCAGTTTTCATGTGTCGAGATTTCCCTAAACTAATGTCATCAAATCATACATGCCGTTTCCAAAAGAAACAAATGGTTATTATGGACGAAATAAAACTCTGTCCCCAAGTGGTTATTATGGACGAAATAAAACTCCGTCCCCGCATGTATGCTTTATGACATTAATTTAGTTTAATCCCGACGCATGTAGGAATCACAAGCGTGGTGGAATCCGATGAGTATATGGGACCGCGAGAAGGTCTATATACTAGTGTGACGATTCCACTATTTTTTCTAGAAACCCAAAAAAGGACTACGTCCTTCCGACTTTTGTAAATAAATAAAAAGAGTCATTTTTCCTTACGTGGTTGAGTCTTTTCTCTTGTTCGTGGGTTAATTTACTTTACTCAAAAGGTATTTGTGGGGCCAACCTAAGATCAACCGTGTTGTCTCAATAGGTCCAATGGATTCCAACGGCAACAACAACAATGGTGGGAATATTTCTGTGTCCAACGAAGGGTTATTCAACATGGTGAAAGCATTGAAAGGGCAAATTGATGCACTAGCCGAGGATGTCCGCCACAAGGATGATTTATGGCGATCCCGTTACGAGCATGTAGAAATGGCCCATAAGAAAGAAGTTGCTAAGCTCGAGAACCAATTGAAGGGGGTCACAAATGAAAGGAAAGAGGTCCTAAGCATAGACACCAGTTTTGCCAACACTATCATGTCCTACATTGATCAAAAGCTTAGTGGGATAAATTTTCACAAGGGCCCGAGCACTGATCTTCATCAAGCTTCTCTTCTCATGAGCACTATGGTGGCCCTTCCCGAGAAATTCAAAATGCCCGATATTGGAAAGTTCAATGGCAACTCTTGTCCCAATGCTCATGTTGACTCTTACATTTGGGCCATGCTACCAAAGAAAGTGTCTCCTCAAATAATGGTACAGTTCTTCCCACTTACTCTCGATGGGGTCGCAAAAGATTGGTATATGGGTCTCCCGATTTCCACCTGCCTCAATTGGGATGCCGCTATGTTTGCCTTCAAGAAGCAATACCAAGGCAATTTCATGTACCGTCCCACAAAGAAAGAATTAGAGAACACCATGCAAGAGGGCAATGAATCATTTGGGGCTTATCTCACCGTTGGAATGACAAGTTAGCCGAGATTGTGGATAGGCCCTCAATGAAGGAACAAATGGACATCTTCTTGAAATGTTTTACTTTGTACCACCGAACTCATCTTAGTGGGGCCTTTTATCCGGACTTTGCAAGCATGTATGATGCGGGAATTAGAGTTGACAATTTGCTCTGAGGAGTGGCCGAGTCCTCCTATGAGACAAGCTTCAACGACGAAGGGTTCCTGAGCAATCCGAGCAACGACATGGAAGAATGTAGTGACATGGAAGACTACAACGACAATGAGGAATACAACGACATGGGGGACGACGACAACAATCTCCGTTTCTTTTTCTCTACCTAGTAATAGGAATTAAAAAAAAGAGTCAAAGTCCTCTAGTGTGTGCATTAAGTTTTCTTCCTTCTCATTAATGTCAAAGTTTGAGTCAGTGTTATCCAATAAAAGTCGTTCTTGTCCTCATATACTCTTCCAAGTTGTTCAATTTAATTCTTGGCAAAATGATGAAAAGATGTCTAAACAAGTTTTGGAACGAAGGCCATCACTTGAACGCCTAGGGGCTAAACATCGTGACGAAGGCTACAACATCAACGACAAATCCAAGACATCAAGTGCCAAAGCAAGGTTGAACAACAACCATGGAGAAAAATCAAGCAATGTTTCAAATGGGGATTAAAAAAAAAAAAAAAAGAAGCTCGCTAGGTTGAATCTTCAAAACAACCTAGGCAAAAGTTAGAGCACAAAAAAAAAAAAATCCCCCTCAATCAAAGAAGTGTACAAGATCAACATCATCATCCACCAACAAAGGACAAAACGACATCAACAAAAATCACAACGAAGCAACAATCCTCGCGATGAAGGAGCATCCATAAGAACTACGGTGACCTGAGCCTCTACACTGGAGGAACGTAGGCAACCTTCGGGTTCGGTCTCATGCAAGAAAGAAGATATGTTTAGCCCTAATGCGTTATGGTGATTGGCATTCATCTCAAACTTGTCAGGACATCTTTGTACGAGTCATTTGCCAATGAATTAATCACCTCAAGATTGAACAACTTTCCTAGATTTGGAATCGCTTTCCGTTCCTTGTCGTGTCTAGGGGATTCTTATCTTTAAGCGACACTCCCAGTTTCTTGCAATCAAATTGGGGCTTTCTTTCTCTTCTCTCTTAGTGAGAAAAGGTCTTCACCGCAAAATCACATGTCTCTCATCCTCAGCTAGAGTCAATGCACACTTTCTCATTAATCGAGTCAAAAAGTAAACGCAAAAGAGATGCCCGCTAGATTGAAAACCCGAAAGGGTAGTCTAGGAAAAAAAAACAGGGTGCGTCAAAAAAAAAAGAGAGAGTGAGAGAGAGAAGGGAAAGAGAAATGGAGATCCCCGGCCTCTGAAGAAGACAAGTTCTACATTGAATCTCCTCAGCAAGCCAATTCCCCACCGAGTCAACTTCGGAATTGCAAAAGGCTTGACAAGATATGGCCCAATCAAAGGTTGTTTGGGGTCATTGAAGTAAGTGTTTTCTCCAAAAATGTGCATCTTTGGGCTCATATGAAAGAAGGGCTCCGTCTGAATGATGAACTCATGATTGATATGGGGTACGAGGTTGCATAAATACTCCCCAGTGAGTCAATTGGTTTGGGCAGCAAATGGCAACAACGTGTGACTCAGTTTTCAAGCTTCTCCAAGCATGTGCCCCTACAGTATGTCAAAAGGCTTCCCGAGAATAGAGTAGCTCTTGCCATGTCCTCTTATGTTTGTTCCCTCACACGAGGATGAGTTTCTTGCTCAACAAATGATGACGCCCTAGGGGCTATGTGACTCAAGAACAAGAGCTCATTTTGCTTCATTTGACAGTTAATGAGCCCTAGGGGCTACGCTCAAGAAATATGTGTGAGACTATCTTAAAGTCTCTCAAAAGGAATGTCGAGAATCCTTCTTGTCATATGTGTTCGTGCCTGTTCCCCCAATCAAGGATAAGCCTTTCTCGTTCTACTTGCAATCAATGGTGGCACTCTAGAGCTACACTCGAGTTTGAAAGGCTCCCTCAACAAGAAGTAATTCATGTCACCTCCCCCAACGGTGACCTTAGCAAAGACATATGCAACATTGGAAGTTTTCTCAATTAGTTTGGCACCGAATGCCTCAAAGGGCTTCGCAATCTACAATCTTTGGGCTACGGCATTACAATAATCCAAGCAAAGGGAAATATTGGGGCCTTGTAATTGACAATCTTTTCGGCAATGGTGAGCAATGCAATGTGGGGAGTGGTCCAAGCTTAAAGGGTCTCCTAGTACTTCACGTCAAAAGGTCTTCTGGTTTTAAAGGAGGGATCCGATGTTATGAATGAATTTGATGATTCTCATGTTGTGACTTACGACGAGGTTATGAAGAAAGTCTTAAAGAAAAGGAAAAAGATTCAATATGCTAAACTCTGTCAAAACAAGGTTATAGCGGGAAATGCCATGGCCAATCCCAATGTTTCTGCAATTCAGCACCCCCTTCTCCAAGATCAAAAGCAAAAAGTGTGGCTATTGCACCTCAAGCACTAGTTGCATATGAAGATCCGTATTTAGTTTAACTCAAGAAGACTCAAGCAAGCATACCCATTTGGGGACCTTATCACACCAAGACCTTATCATCCGCGACCTCGACGACACCACAAGACATTACTGCATCTTTTGACGTAAGCCCTCCACCATTTGGGTACCGGCCACAATGAGGATATTCATCTCCCCAGTGAGAGTAAGAAGGAGATCTCTATCAAGAATCCTACCCGACGGTGCATCCGCTCTCATTATACTGCCAAGCTGATTCCAAGATAATTTGGGGCTTTACATCGAAAGGTCTTCACATTCCATCATCTTGAAGCTCGCAAGCAAAAAGCACATGACATTTGGGGCTTGGCAATCTCTCGAAGCTTGGTATCAATAATATTCTCTTGGGGGTTACTCGCATCAACAACAAAAGGAATTTACTTGAATGAGCCAAGGGTTGATTCATCTTGGGGCTATGCAAGTCTCTCAAAGTTTGGCATCAAAGGCATTCTAGGGGCTTTACAATCAACAACTCCTTGGTGTCTCAGCATCAAAAGTCTTTTGGAACCCCATAATCGATAAATCTCTGGGGCTAGACATCAATCTTCGTTGGGCACAACAGCGACAACAGAATTACAGCAAAGCAATCCGGACTTCGACCGAACATGATTTTTGATCTTGGCTGGCTTTACAAACACACATTGGTTAAAATGGTTCACCCACAAACTAAAAAAAAAAAAAAAGACTTTTATTTTTATTTTTCTAACTTGCGTGAAAGTATTTGCTCCTAGCTTCTTCCCCAGCGTTCTCCATCATCCTTGAACTACGCTGGTCTGATTCCCTTCAAGGGATACGTAGCAACCTTTTCACGACCAACCCATCATTCAGAATGTCATCTCACCAACATTCCAAAGCAAGAGCAATTCATCATCTTCATCAAAGCCACAACATCTCCATCCCGAATCAAGCGGACATAGTAAGTGAAGGTATGAACATCATTCATTAATACTTTCCTCAAAATCACAGAGCACACAAAAGCAATTTCTTCATTCTTGCAAATCTCTGTCTCAAGCAATCTCTGTTTTCCAAACCACATCAGACCACAATCACAATTTTCTCCCAATTTCTATTTCACATCTCACACAAGCACATATATCTGCAAAAAACATATATATAACAGGTACAAGCATTCGGCAAAGGGATTCACTAACGAATTCGTCAAGCGGATTCACTAGCGGATTCACTAACGGATTCGTCAACAAGGGTTCAGTAACGGACTCATTCAAGGGATTCACTAACAGATTCATCAACAAGGGTTCACCAACGGACTCATTCAAGGGATTCACTAACGGATTCATCAAGAGGATTCACTAACGGATTCGTCAACAAGGGTTCACCAACGGACTCGTCCAAGGGATTCACTAACGGATTCATCAAATGGATTCACTAACGGATTCGTCAACAAGGGTTCACCAACGGACTCATCCAAGGGATTCACTAACGAATTCACTAACGAATTCGTCAACAAAGGTTCACCAACGGACTCATCCAAGGGATTCACTAACGGATTCATCAAACGGATTCATCAAACGGATTCACTAACGGATTCGTCAATAAGGGTTCACCAACAGACTCATACAAGGGATTCACTAATGGATTCATCAAACGGATTCACCACGGTATTCGTCAATAAGGGTTCACCAACGGACTCATCCAAGGATTCACTAATGGATTCATCAAATGGATTCACTAACGGATTCGTCAACAAGGGTTCACCAACGGACTCATACAAGGGGTTCATTAACGGATTCGTCAACAAGGGTTCACCAACGGACTCATACAAGGGATTCACTAACGGATTCACCAGCAGATTTGTCAAAAAGGGTTCACCAACGGACTCATCCAAGGAATTCACTAACGGATTCATCAAACGGATTCACTAACGGATTCGTCAATAAAGGTTCACCAACGGACTCATCCAAGGGATTCACTAACAGATTCATCAAACGGATTCACTAACGGATTCGTCAACAAGGGTTCACCAATGGACTCATTCAATGGATTCACTAACGGGTTCATCAAACGGATTCACTAACGGATTCATCAACAGGGTTCATCCAAGGGATTCACTAACGGATTCATCAAACAGATTTACTAATGGATTCGTCAACAAGGGTTTACTAACGGACTCATTCAATGGATTCACTAACGGATTCATTAAAGCGGATTCACTAACAGATTCGTCAACAAGGGTTCACAAACGGACTCATCCAATAGATTCACTAACGGATTCATCAAGCGGATTCACTAACGGATTCAGCTGGCAGATTTATAAATGGATTATGCCACCTCCTCTATCAAAAAAAGCCGCTCACATAGGGAGCGCACCCCTATCTCTCACAATTTTAAAGTCATGCTTTCATTAAGTCTTTGCTTTCTCTTCTTTCTTTGTCGATATCCTCGGCGGTTGTCTTTCTTTCGTCGACACATTTGACTTTGCAATCCACGTCACCGAGGGGTTCTGTAGACACCCCTCCTTGGACCTCTCATGTCCTGATTGCATACACATTCTCTGTCTTCCTCTTTTCTGTTAAGTTTTGTTACTTTTTGTTAACTTTTGTTACTTTTTGTTAAGTTCTTGACTTATTCCGTTAGTCTTGAACTTGACTAAGTGACAAAGTCAACCTTGAGTCTTTGTTTACTTTGTTTCTGTTGACTTTCGTGGTGTTCATTAAGTTTCTGACTGATTTCGTTAGTTTCGGGGCTTAACTGCATAACGGGGTTAACTTTTTGGCTAAAACATGGATTTTCTGAAGGTGGGACGTGCGCGCCTTTGCCTTCCTTTGTGAGAGGCGTGCGCCTCCCATAGGGGGGGGCAGGACGTGCGCGCTTCCCACTTCCAGAATCCCAGATTTTGCCAACCTTCCCTCCTTTTCTGATTTGTAACCCCCAAGACCATTATGCCTTGGCTTGATCCGGGGAAGGGACATCTTTGTGATCACAAACACTTCCCTAACACCTATAAATACCTCTTCATTCCACCATGGAAAAGGATGAAGAATTCTTGACTCAAAAACTCTCTAAAACTCAAAAGTCCATTTTCAAATAGTGGTTACTATAGACAAATTGGTTCTTCCCCATTCAAGCACAAGGTACAATGTTCATTCTCTTCTTCTAAACTCTTAATCTTATTTATTACTTCTCTTTATCAAAACTCTTTATTTGCTTTCTTCATCTTTCATCTCTTCTAAATGTGTATGCAATCTCCATAAAAAGGAATACAACCAAAAGGCCACTTCACTATTGAAGTTTGGTCAAGGTTACATTCCAACATTCTAAACTCCATTTTAATTTACCATTCATTTCTTAATGTAATTGTTTGATATGTGATCTTTAGCATAAATTTATAAATAAAACAATTCTATTTTATTTCCCTTTGTAATTCCCTTTTTCTTTACATTATAATTGTTAGCACTTTTCTCATATTAAAATAAGGATATTTAGCATTAGAACACAAATAGTAGCAAGACTCGCGTAAGCGGGGCGGAGTGGGTGTTTAAGTACTTCCCACTCTGTCACCTAACCTCCGAACCCTTCTCTTCCCGAATCTTTGGTTTCATAATATAATTTAGGTCATTTCTTTAGGTTTTTCTTATGTTTCCTCAATAACATAGGTGGCGACTCTAACATTCTAAAACAAGTTAGACATCCTAGGATAATTCACCGATCTAGCCAAGTTGTGGTTTTCCCGGGGTATTTACACTCGTACGAGACATCGATGTCTCATACGAGGCATCTCCCAATTCAGACGACAGAAACTTTGTTCAAATCTCAGGTTGCCCAATGAGTCAAAACATGCCTCAAACACCTCAGAAATGCACCCTAGACAGTTCATACATCACATACAGATGACCAACACGAATTCATCTCATAAAAATACCCCTTGGTTGACCAACCGGATGTGAATCAATCCATTTACACAGTCAGAAATAAAATCTATAATTAACAAAAGTATTGTGTGTTAGAGTTAGGAGTTAACTGTTGCATAGGTACAAACCAAAGAAAAAAAAAATTGTCTTCGCCTACGCCGAGGCAACAAATATATCATCAACAAGAGGGGACGAGGGATCCTATCAACTCCGGCATCAAAAGAAGGAGACGTCGCCACTGCCACGTGATCATTCATCGGTCCGAGGCCTTTTCCCACAAGAAGCTGACTCTAATGTCTAGCGAGCCAAGCGGCCTAAGAGATCCAACGGTGTCTCTCTTTACCCTTTTGGTATAGGCCATAAACTGGGCAAGCCGTCCCGAGACCTCTCTATACTCAGCAATGGGCACCTGTTGAGAAGAAATAAATAGAGATGCCAAAGTATTCAGATAAATGATAAACAGAGATATGAAATGGTAGAATGTCAAAAATGACAAAAGGAGGGTCATGAACCATACCATGGTGCGTCGGTAGGAGGTACGAGTCCCTCAGGCATATCCTACTGGGCGGGAAGGTCCTCGGTGCTCTCTATCCCCTCAGCCACGCTGTAGGTAAATAAAGCTGGTCCAAGCTGTGGACGAAAAGGGACGTGGACAACTCCCTGGGCCTGAGCCTGATCACCCTCTATAATCAATCGGGGCATGAGACGAGCAAGAAAGTCCTGATAATCAGCCTCCAGAGACATATGGTCAAAAGCATCCTGACCAATGATGAGGTCCCCTCTCTCCTCCTCCGCGATAGCATAAGAGTTGAGCATATGAGCCGGTGGGTCCAAGGGGACAATATCATCGAGCCTGCCACCACCTTGCTGGCGAGAGACTCTCTCTCCTAAATAGAAGCATCCCCCACCAAGGCCGATCATCAGCAATCTCATACCAGCAAACCCGTAAACATGATCAATGCCCAGATTCTGCCAAGGAAAGAAAGCAACAGCGGACTCAGGGACGGCCTCCCATCTGTCAAAATACAACCGCATGCGCCCCACACTCATGTCAGCCCCCTCTTCCTGCTCATCACTGGTATCCTTGATGCCATCTCAACGTATCTGGGAACATAACAATGTTATCTCGAAGGTTGAAAGTAAAGAGACCAAACATGGCGTAGCCCCAAGCCTACGAATGGGACAAACATAGAAAAATGTCAAAGCTGAATGAGTTACTGAGACAGAAAGTAAACTGGGGCTGAAATAAAGGAGAAATACAGTAGGAGATGAGTACTATACCTCTCAGGCATGACTGTAGCCGCCTAAGCCAGTATTCGCCCGATCTCGCGAACTCTCATCCATTGCCACATAGCAGTGGGCCAAGCCAGCTGAATCCCAACTAGCATCAGTCACATGCTGCATATCCCTCAGGCATCTCAGAAGAGTGAACAAGGCAGTCGACGCATGATTGGAAAATAGCATCTCAGAAAAGGCCCACCACAGAAAGCCACGGACAGCTGCAATACGGGTGGCGGTAAGGTGCATCTGACCAGCATTAACAGTAATATAGGCATCGACCTTGTCCCTCAAAGCCTTCAGAGGGACACCCTTGCCTAAGGTACGCACATATAAGCCCAGAAAATGCCTCATATCATCGCTACTAGGAGAGAAATCGGCATCCACCTCAAGCGGCTCACCGATGTGGCAAGCCCAGTAATGGCATGAAAGTCAGTAGGGGTCATAGTGACCTCCCCCTACCGCATATGTATGGTGTATGTACTGTTCCACTAGCGCTCCCGAATAGCTTGGAGAAAGTGAACATGAGAAGCCTAAAGCTTGGTGAAAATGAAGATTTTTAAGTGAAAAAATCGCCTAGGGTTGAGAATTCCCGTAGTAAAATAAGAAAAAGTGATTTGAAAATCACTTTCAGCGCCTAAAATGTCTCTGATCTGCGTAAAAACAGAGAAGCCTCGTACGAGACACCTCTCCCTCGTACGAGGTATCCCCCATAAATCCAGCAGAAAATCCTGTTTTCTCAAGAAATGTTAGAAAAAGCCCTGCTTTTGACTGAAATTCCAGAAAAGCCCAGCTTTTAACAAAAAGGTCAGAAAAGCCTTGCTTTTGACTAAAAGGTCGAATCTAAACCCGGTTCAAGATGGAACATTGAGTCGTCAACAAAA
Organism: Campanula takesimana; assembly: GCA_026119855.1. Classification (NCBI taxonomy): domain Eukaryota; kingdom Viridiplantae; phylum Streptophyta; class Magnoliopsida; order Asterales; family Campanulaceae; genus Campanula; species Campanula takesimana. Next base: position 509,228 of record JAOWBW010000480.1, on the reverse strand, counting down.
GAATATTTTCCGAATTGGAACAAGCAAAGTTGTTTCTCAGTACAAATTTATTCTCACCGCACATCCAAGATCATGGGTGAGCAACAAAATCTGCATCAACAAACTTTAAATCCGGTAACTGTCATCGAGATGTATGTTAATGACACAGGATTTACAACCGGGTATCCTACGACTGTTATAAAGACGTAAGTTAATGACACAGGATCCCACCATTTAGAGTCCCACAATTGCCATCGAGACGTATGTTAATGGCATAGGATTCACTTTTCTGACGAAAAGGCAGTCTCGTCAGAAGGAGAAGCAAGAATCCAAGTAATTGGTGTCTCCGTAACCAGTAGTCCCATAGAGTCCCACAATTGCCATCGAGACGTATGTTAATGGCATAGGATTCACTTTTCTGACGAAAAGGCAGTCTCGTCAGAAGGAGAAGCAAGAATCCAAGTAATTGGTGTCTCCGCAACCAGTAGTCCCATAATTGTTATCAATGCGTAGGCTAATAACATAGGATTCACACCCCTCAGAGTCCCATAAGTGCCATCGAGACGTGTGTTAATGGCATAGGATTCACATTTTCCGGCAAATAAGGCAAGTTCGTTGGAAGGAGAAGCAAGGATCCAAGTAATTGGCGTCTCCAAACCCAGAGTCCGATAATTGTTATCAAGACGCATGTTAATAACATAAGATTCACATTTTTCGACGGAGAAGGTAAGTTCGTTGGAAGGAGAAGTAAGGACTGGGTAACTGGCGTCTCCAAACCGAAGACTGTTCGTCATCAACAACAGGGCATATTCAGAATTGGGTCAAAGAGATTGATTCCTCAGTATGGATTGCAACTGGAGACGGTTCGTCATAAAAAATAAAGGAGTATATTCAGAATTGGGTCAAGGACATTGATTCCTCAATATGGGTTACTCTTTAAACTCTAAACTTTACTTACCGCAAGTATTTGTTTTCAAAAAATGATTTTCAAAATACCTTAAACCCCCGTTTTTGCGTATATTCGGAGTCGAACTACATTAGGTCTGATTTCCTTTCGAGGAATACGTAGGCAGCTTTCTAGCACGACCATACCCCTAGTTCAAAATGGCGTCTTTTCTATTGACGACGTTACTTCATCCATAAGTATCGTCACCGAGGGGATCTGTAGACACCCCATTTTGGACATTCATTCATAATCACACTACTTCTGTGTCTCGCCTTTGATTTGGGTCAAAAATCGTTAAGTTGGACATGTTTCGTTAAATTTATGACTGATTCCGTTAGTTAGGGGCCAAAATGAACATTAAAACTACTGCAGAGGGCAAAAAGTGAATTTTAGCACTGAGATGTCTCGTACGAGACATGTATATCTCGTACGAGGTATCCCCCTCGACAGTCGGGTTTCTCAACAGTTTCCTTGTTGATCACAACCTCGTTTTTTGGCAAATACTCAAGCAATCCGGGAAAAACCTAATTAGCGATCCCAGAGTCCAAAAATACCTCCTTGGAGATCAGGTCCTTGATTCCCATCCAAACTTACCTTCTTGGATAAAACCCTAGGTCAAGAACTCGTATAAATAAAGAGGTTCTTGAACTGAAAAACCTCTAGAATGGTTATTCACCCAAAAACCACTTCAAATCTGATCGAAGAGGTCCTCATAATCAGCCTCTCATCCTCACCCATGAAATTGAAGTCTTTACAACACCATTCACGCCAAGTTCATTGGATATTCAAGGCCTTTAGTCAAGGCCATCCCTAGGATTCTCAAAGAACGTTTAGGTAAAACTTCTTGTTTTCTACCTTCTCATCCTCTTCTTTGTTTTTTGAAGTAGTGTGATTCCATCAAAGGATCAGCCTAGAGCCTCTCCAATCCATGGAGATGGTCTCGAACCATATGATCCGACATCCCAAATAAATAAGAAGTTATTTATTTGTTTGTTTTCTTCTTTTGTACATGAATGCATAATATTAATAATAATGATGATGATTTCGTAAGCAAGACCGATCCTAGATCGGGTGGATTTGGTGCTCCTTGACCTTCCAAATCCATAACTTAACCCCCAAACTCAAGAATCTCACGGTCTGTGTCCGTTAAACATGGTGGCGACTCTCAATATCAAAAAGGTAAAGCGAGGAACGACAACACACCAACAAGAAGAAAAAACCCGCGCGCAAACAAACATGCATGGATCCGGGCTCATGGGTGTTTGATCTTATGTTTATTCTGTTGCGCATGATGCATCAAAACCCTATAGTGGTATCAGAGCGCCGTTCATCGTTGATTATTTAAATACAGTATGTTTAAATTATTTAATTCGATTATATGAATTTTGCATGATGATAAAGATGAATGTGTGATTTGAATTTTATATGTGATATGAAATTTATGAGCATGAATATGGGGATTATGTGATTGTAATATTAATTGGATTCATATGTATAATCGCATGCTTAGACTATCATGTTATAATTAGATTATATTTATTGATAATCTTGATCTAATTTGTATGTGGAATAAATTGGATATTGATTATATGAATTAGATGGGTTAAAATTCGTAATCTGTGTTTTCGTGTTTTCTGTAATCTGATTATGTATGAACACGATATTGGGAATGATCGAATTTTTGAAATTCTGGAAATCTGGGAATCTGAGGCTTACCACCGTACGGCGGCATGGACGGCGTACGCCTCCATACCAGTCCTACGAATGTCCTTATTTTTTTGGGGCATATTGTTTTGTTTTCTAGACTTTTTGATTGTTCTGTAAATCGTTTACAGAATTCGAATCAGGAACTGATTCTGGTTTCAGATGGCTGGTTTTCGAAACTGTGTTTCCTGAAACAGTTTTCAATCGAAAATCCAGAAAGTTGCAAAAATCAAAATTCTAAAGTGTTTAGGATTGCTGTAATCTATGAGATTAAGAGACAATGAAAAATTCTTGAAACAAGTGAACAATCTATACAGGAATGTGGATGCCTTTTGACTTAGTTTCGACCGTATAGAGAAGTTACTTGATTTCTTTACCTTAGTACGAGATTGTAGATGCCTTTTGGCTTAGTTTCGACTGTATGTTTTGTGCTCTCAATATATAGATGTTCTGCGGAAACAAAGTTTCAGAATTTAACCCTATTAGCAAAGTGCAAATTGTTTGCAAGAGAAGGAAACTAAATTTGGATTAATTCATTGCATAGACCAATGGCAGACTTACGCCTTGTTTATGGGAATGCGAATGAATATCCAATCTGTAAATTGTTTACAGATAATTTAGATTTCGTCCCCATAATATTGCTTCATAATTAAATCACAAGATTTTGCTTCTGTTAATTAATTTGATTAGTTTACATCATTTATGCAAAGACTATATTATATTATGTTTGACATAATTAAATATATGATGGATATCTCTATACAAAGAACATTCTTGAAAACTAAGTCTTGTGCCAATCCATGATTAAAACACTTGTGAGTACATGGGTAGTTTTATGTGGGTTACGCCCTAGCATAGGCGCATTAATTCTATTCATCTATGAGCAAGATGAGGAAACAGTGATTCCTATACGTTTAAAATGGTTTGACTTAATTAGGCTATCAAAACAGTTTTGGGCCTAAGGCACAGATGAGATTAAAACATGTTAGGTATAAGATGTCTAAAATCTCATAAAAATTCTAAGAATCACATATGATATGATTGATAAGGAGTTATCTACCTAAATAACTTGATTTTGTGCAGTCGTGTCCTAGCCGACTCAAAGTTAAGTGAAATACGAATCTTAGCCCACCTAAATTATATTATACAAATGTTGTATTTGAAGGTGTATAATTTAGTGGGGGTATTTATGAAATACATTATATGTCTCTATGTTAGGATTCATTGTTAAGTACACCCTCTTAATTTGATTGATCCATGCCACGTGTCTTTTTATGGACTTTAGGACCGCATGTAATGAAGTTATACTTCAATTTTTAGATAAGTCCATTTCTAGATTTTTGTTTGTCTAGGCTGAGTATTTAGTTTGGTTAACCTAGCAGTTTAGTTATTAAAACCGCACTTGTGCCATCTTCAAGACCGCCAGCATGGAGCCGCAAGTATTTCATCAAACCGCATTCTGTGGCTTTGATGAAACCGTTCTTCAAATCTTATTTGGAACCTAAGATGATAACTTGATGGAACCGCAATCATGTAACCGTGTGCTTCAGTTTATTATGAAACCGCTCATCAAGTTCATCCTTGGAACCGCTCCTATGCCTGGTGGAACCGCCGATCAGTTAATGAAGAATTCAAGAGAAGTCATTTATTCCTCAGACAAACATTCCCTTTTCAACCATAAAAGAATGTGTTATGTCTTGTCAAAATAACTCTAAGTTAACTTGGAGTTTCTGCAAGGAATATCGGTTTGTCTAGCAGTTCAAATTGTTTACCGTTAGTCCTTTCTCTGCAACAAAGGACAGTTGTCAGGTAGTAGTGCTACAACTACCTAGGACTACAAGACAAAACCAAGGACGAAAATGACAGCTCAACCAATGGGATTTCGACAACACTGTACTCTTTAGATTTGATTCAAATCTTTATCCAACGGTCACAAGGATGCACTGCCTATAAATAGCCTTCATTTCTCAACAATGAATTAATTTGAAAAACACCGGTTGTTATAATAGTTTTATAGGTTAGATTGTTTAGTTGGAGTTTAGATTCATCTTGTAAAACCTTCTCTAATTAATTACAAGTCTAGTAGCTATTAGAAAATCCCAGACTAACCATCTAGGTAGAGGACGTAGTTCATTTAAGAACGAACCTCTTCAAATTGTGTGTTTGATCTTTACTTTCTGTCTTGTTATTTATATTTCTTGTTTGTGGTCTGTAACTTAATCCATATATGAAATGACTTGAAATATGAATTGTGTTTTTATTTGATCTTTAAGTTGAACTTATCGGTTGGATCATAGTGTTTTCAACCCGAGTCAAACTGCCCAACTCTTTAACTATCCGTTTGGCCAAACCGCTAAAACTCCGTTGTGCATTTTATCAGTTCGGTTTAAGTGCTTTAAACGGCAGTTGACCAAACTGATAAGTAATCGATTGATTTTTAAGGGTATTTTACGAAAAAGTTTGGACCGCTATTCACCCCCCCCCCTCTAGCGGTTCTATACCCTTGTTGCCCTCTGGGACCAACAAGTGGTATCAGAGCATATCCACCAAAACTTGTTTTTACAATCTTAACCGCTTGGGTGCTGATCCAATGACAAACACAAACACCCATATGATGCAAACATCCAATTCGAATCACTTACCGATTATGGATGAAGATAGTTTTATCTTTTGGAAAGATAGGATGATGAAACACATGATTTCATGTGATTGTAGACTATGACCGAGGTTAAGGATGGACCATACGTTCCTATGAAAGCTAATCCACGTGCAGGAACCGCAGGAGAAGAAGCTGAAATCAGGAAGTTAAAAAGTGAGTGGATTGAAGCAGACCGCAACAATGTGGACTTTGATGGAAGAGCTATGTCCATGCTAGTTTCAGTTATTGACTTGAGGACTCATTCTAAGGTGCTTCACTGCACAACCACCAGGATTTGAAGACAACAAATTACCTCATTATGTCTTCAAGCTCAAGAAGGCCTTGTATGGACTCAAACAAGCACCAAGAACATGGTATGACACTCTATCTAAATTTCTTATTGAACAAGGCTTCTCTCGAGGTAAAATTGATACAACTCTATTTATTGCTAAACACAAATGTCATTCATTATTAGTTCTAATATACGTTGATGATATTATTTTCGGTTCTACTTATGAAACTATGTGTGTTAAGTTTGAGAAGCTAATGAAAGGTAAATTTGAGATGAGTATGATGGAAGAGTTGACATTCTTTCTTGGACTCCAAATAAAGCAATGTCATGATGGAATCTTTATCAATCAAGCCAAATACACCAAAGACTTGATCAAGAAATTTGGGCTTGAAACCGCTAAACAAGTAGATACCTCAATGCAAAAGGCCTGCAGTTTGGATCGGGATGAACAAGATAAGAAAGTAAATCAGACACTCTACCGAGGTATGATTGTCTCTCTTCTTTACTTAACTGCAAGTAGGCCAGATATAATGTTCAGTGTGTGTGTTTGTGCTAGATTTCAAGCTGACCCTAAAGAATCTCATCTTATTGATGTTAAACGTATCATTAGATATTTATGTGGCTCTGTTAACCTTGGACTTTGGTACTCCAAAGAATCTTCATTTGATTTGTTAGGTTATTCAGATGCTAACTTTGCAGCATGTAAGATTGATAGAAAGAGCACTAGTGGTACATGTCAGTTCCTTGGATCTCGGCTTGTATCATGGTCTAGCAAGAAACAAGCTTCGGTTTTAGTCTCAACCGCTGAAGCTGAATATATTGCGGCTAGAAGCTGTTGCTCTCAAATTCTCTGGATGAAACAGCAGTTGGAAGACTATGAAGTATTTGAAAAGAACTGCCCTATCTACTGTGATAGTACTGTAGCAATTTCTATCTCCAACAATCCAGTTCAACACTCAAAAACCAAGCACATTGACATGAGATATCATTTCCTCAAAGATCATGTTGAAAAGAAGAACATATTCTTAGTAAAGGTGGGAACTGATGATCAAATTGCTGACATTCTCACCAAACTGCTTGAAAACTCAAGGTTCTTTCATTTACGAGGAGAAATGGGTATGCTGGAACTAACTTAAAATTATTTCATGTCTATTTATTTCTTGTTTCTAATAAATTTTTTGTTAAGTATTTTGGCTCTATTAAGAAAATGCAAAAATAGCTTGCGGTTCTATCAATATTGGAACCGCATCAATAAAGGTTCGGCAGAAGATTCTAATCAAACCGCAGAGTTGAGAAGGGTGATTTCGGTTTACTCCAAACCGTACCAAGAAAATAGTACATCGGTTTGACCTAGTGAAACCGAAGACAGATTTGAGAGATATCGGTTTCATCAAAACCGATAAAGAGGAAAAGGTAAGTCGGTTTACTCAAACCGCTCAGGTATGTATAATTGCAATTTTATCCCTACTTTGTGTCACTTCATTATTTAAGAACCTTTGTGCAATTATCTCTGCCGCATTAAATGCGAATCGACAGGTACGCTGACGGTTAAGTTTTCCACAGCCGTCATGGCCGCTCCACTACCCGAGGTGGTTAATTGAGTATAAAAGACAAATCATTTTTCAATTTACCTTTTTACCTTCTTTCTATTTTTGGCAAAAACTCTTCTCTCTCTCTCTCCTCTGCTCGTACTCTTTCTCTCTCTCTCTCTCTCTGTTCTCTCTAAAAAAATTCTTAAACGATTTTTCGAAATTGCACCAAAGAAAGTTATCGATCTTGCTTCTACTTCTATAACTACTAAATCATCGAAGCCCGATATGGTATGATTTCTTGAACCCAAACTCAGTATTTATCTTTTTGTCCGCCATTGTTGCTTGAAAAAGCTTGTTCATCTTCCTTGATCTTTTTACGCTTTTTCTTCAAATTTTTGGTTGGATTATACTCGCATTTACTTATACATACTGTATGTTTACTTTATTTTGTGATTTATGTTCAATTTTGAGCAAAATCAATTTTTGGGTTATTTGGTGTTCATGCGTATTTTTGCAGATTCTGGGTTCATGTGATGTTATTTGTTCTTGCTTATTTAGAACTTTGTTAGAATCTGCCCTTTGTGGTCATTTTGCTATACTTCTTTCATATTTTGGTTAAAATTTTGTTTTGCATATTCATACTCTGTTCTTCGTGCATTCAAACTCTTTAAAAAACTTCCCTCTTTGATCCGTTTTATTTTTACTGTTCACTTATTTTTGTTTTTACATTTTTACCCTTTTACTTGTGTCGCATGATGTCATTGTTAGGATTACATTGTTATGGTTTGGTATGCTTCACTCAAACTGATCAGTTTGATTGATGCTTCAAACCTTGATTTATCAAATATTTTCTAACTTTGATAATTTTTTTAGGATACATCTAACTTCGTTCCAGGCTCTCGAATCATTGAAGCCGACTTCAAACAGGACGCGGTTGGAAGGAAGCTACTGCAACTGTTAACTACTTCAAAGCTCCTGCCGCTGTTCTTCATGGATGAACTTCAATTTGTCCCAATCATTTGTTCAGAATTCTTTGATAATGGGATCTCTACCAATGCCGCTATGTTAAGTGTAAGAGGAAAACCGATTAGAGATCTGGAAACTGGGGAAGTAAAGTATGAAGATGCCATCAGATCTACGGTTTGTGGCAAATTTGTGACCCTAACCGCAATAAAGATAGGTGTGTTAGCTGGACTTGAGAATTTTGGGATCTCAGCTATCAAACCGGAGCTATTGAATAACACCACTTTGGAATTGATTGGAGTCAGTTAATTCTCCACCAAGAATTCCTCCAAGAAGGATTTTGGAGAGGTGATGGCACTTCTATGTGACCTGGTGGACTCAGTTGTGATGTGCAAGAATGGGATCTATAACAACTTCACATCAAAACAGTATGCCTACTATGTGGTAATTTATAAAGGAGAGAAGTTACACTGGCCCAAGGTAGTTATGAAGGAAATGATTAATGCTCTGCACCGCCATGCCGCTGACAAAGCCGCTGGCAAGACCAATATTATAACTCACTTCAGGCTACTCACTCGGTTTCTTCACCAGGAACCTGAGATATTCAAGTTCTCCTCAATAAACAAGGACTTCTGGATGGATCCTTTAGAGAAGACAATCTTTGGGCTATCAAAGTTTGATGCCTTTAGAACAAAGTTTGGATGGAGATTTGCCCAAACCGTTTGGAATGAGGACACCCTGCCTGAAGCCGAACGTGGACCTTTTCCTGAGGCTCAGCTCAACAAATCTGGCAAACCGTATGCTGGTGTCATAGCTGATTAGGCCCATGCTACAATGTTAAGAAATGAAGGCCAGACTGCTACTTTGAACAGAATGGGGCTAAGTCACTTGGATCAAGCCGGTGCTTCGGCTGAGGGGGAGCAAGCGGTTGAGGGGGAGCCGGCAGTAAGGCCTAGACCTGCGGCTCAACCCAGAGAAACCGCTGCTCAAAGAAAAAGAAAGGGATCTGTTCAAATTCCCAAAGTTATCACAAAGGCTGACCTAGACAAACCTCCTTCCAAACTCTCATCCAAACCGACCTCAAAAACCCCTTCTTCTTCAACTTCATTTCCTCCAATCAAACTATCTCCTACTCTTTCAAAACCTACCACCTCAAAACCTTTAATTCCCAAACCTCAAATAAAACCTCTATCCCCCATTAAAACTAATGTGGAGAAATCCATTAAGTTTGCAATGGATGCCCACGCTCTCAAAGCCGCCAAAGCCAAATCCATTCACACCAAACATCTATCACCTCCAAAAGTTTCTCCAAAGAAAATTATATTTGATTTTCTTTTCTCTTACCCTTCATCTCTTCCTAAACCTCCACCTTCCAAACCGCCCTCTGTTCAGTTCACAGATGAACAATTGGATGAAATTTTTAAGGCCTTCCCTAACCTCAAACCCTCTACTCAAACCGAGCCTGAGCAGACCAAAGAGTCTGAGGCTGCGGTTCAGCCTGAGCAAACTGAAGTGTTTGAGGCTGCAGCAATGCCTGAGCAGACCGAGGTGTCTGAGGTTGCTGAAGAACCTGAGCAAGAAGTGGAAATTCTTGAGGTTCAACCTTTAAGGAAGCGGAGAAGATTAATAAAGAAAAGTGATTTTGAAGTGCACTGGCAGAAAAGGCATGCAGGAGAAACCAATTTCAGAAATGCCTTCGGTAAGAAAGATCATTCACCTGTTGAAGGTAATTTTTCAAGTCAGTTGCGTGAACAGGCCGCTGGGACTTTATCTGAGATAGAACCGATGATGGTTGAAACCGCTCCTCCTAGTCTTAAGAGGAAACTGGACTTCGATTCATCATCTAAAGGAACTCCATCTCCAGTTCTTCCTCATGCCTCTACTTCGGTTCAACCTGCGGTTCAACCCCTCTTCCAACCTTCAGTTCATCTATCCCCTCAGACATCAGTTTCATTCATAAAACCGAAGATAAAGAAAAGAAAGAGTGCCGCCGAACTGGACTCATATCTGAAATGGTTCAAGTCTTCCAATTCAAGGGAAAGAAGGGCTGGGGCTGTTGGTCCCAAAGATACAACAAGGGTATGAGAAAGGAGGCTAGAGGGGGGGGTGAATAGCCTACTTTAAAATTTCAACCCTTTTTCAAAATTCAACCAAGTGCTTACAATCTTGAGTTTTGTGGTCAAGTAATAAACCACACGGTCAAGGTGTAATATGCACAGCGGAAGTTTTCGATAGAAATGAGTTAAGGTTGTTTTTGACAAAATCTCTAAGTAGAAGCTCACTCACGGTCAAGAGGTTCCGGTCGAGTGAGATGCGGTCAGAGCGTTGCGGTCATAGATTTGCGGTCAAATGGTTGAGAGATTGAAAGTTGTTGTCTTAGAAGTTTTGGCAAAAGATAAGTTAGTCAGATTTTAGCTAAGGCAATGTGGAGAACAACCAAACACAATTCACAACAGTTCTTAAATCTGAAAGATCAAACACTAAACGACAAACAAGATTAATATGAACAATAAAGAACAAGATGAACAATACTTGAAAGTAAATTTGCAGAAAGTAAAATGACACAAGTATTTGGAAAGGTTCGATCTGTTAAAAGATCTACGTCCTTTACCAAGATGGCCAGTCTTGGATTTTGAATTGAGGTATATATTGATTCTTGAGTGTACAGATTACAAAGATGAAGCTTTGAATCAACACCTACTTTCTATGAAGAATAAATCCTAGACTTAGACCAGTGTATCCCTTTTGATTCAATCTATGTGATTGATCAATTGGGGTGAGTGTGTGTGTAAGAATCCGAAGCTCTTTAGAATCTAAGTGATTGTAGAGCCTAATGAATCTTAAGTGTTACAAGGCTTGAGATGGCTTGTTTGTTGCTGGAGATCTTTGAAGGTTTGGTGAGTTCTTTGAAGATTCAAAGGATTCTGGAAATCTTGAGTATGATCTTCAATCACCAAGTATTTCAACAGCAATTTCTCTCTTTGAATCTCAGCTAGTTTCAATGAAGAACTTAAGGGCTATTTATAGCCTTGAATGAGAAAATAACTATTGGGAAATACTTGGGCTCCAAGTTGAAGGACAATGAGCTGTTGAATTCTGATTGGAGCTCATTCTGAGTTTGTCCCTTTTTTGCAGATAAGAGGTGGTCCCACTTAGATGAATTCAAATTTGAATTACTTGGGATCCAAGTTCTGCAACGTTCTAAACTAACCATAGTTTGACCATGGTTAAGTTTGAACAAACTTGGGTTTCTTGGACAACTTCATCATTTGCGGTCAAGGCCTCACGGTCGAGTGGCTTGCGGTCGAGGGGTCAAATGTGACTTGTCAAGATATCCCATAAAGCTCACGGTCACTGACTTCCGGTCAAGTGATTCACGGTCAAGTGGTCTTCCACGGTCAGGTGGTCTACCACGGTCAAGTGAATTCACAATCAAGGTCTTGACCACAAAAATTCCAGACTTAGAAAATTTTCAGCCTATCAATCTAAAGCCTATACTATCAAAGTGGACTATTCTAAAAATGAAGTTTAACACTTCTTACAATATATCCTAAAGTCCACAAAAGATAAAATTAGGTTATGGGATCAATCAAATCTAGGTAATAGGAGTGGTTTATAATAAGCATACCCAACAGGGGCCATTGCTCGTGCCGCCGCTAAAACCGAAGATAGATTCTTGAAGGCTGGCCGCCCTAAACCTTATGCCATTTATCCAAAAGAAGATATGGAGGCTGTTGCAGAACAGATCATTTTAGCCGATGCAGAACAGATAATGTGGGAGGTTGCCAATCAGGTTTTCAATGACCCTACACTTTACTCCCAAATCTTTCTCTATTTCAACTGTTTATGCATTCTAAATTTGTATAGGTTGTTTCTTGTTCCGAATCCTTCCATTTTTCTAGGCATAGATCAGTTTCAAATATTTTGTCCCCTTCCTTCTCCACCCAGTCAAACTGCACTTGTTCCCTATTCACATAGAATTTGAAACATCCCTTAGGGTTTCTATGGGTGAGACATTAGAAGATGCTCATACTCTTCTCAAAGGCAAAGCCAAAGTGCCTTCTTCTCCTTCCCATCATTGTGATGATGCCATCTCCATCTCTGATGATGATGATGATGATGATGATGAGTCTTTGCCTGATTACACTCCTTCTGATGAACCTCAACCTTCAATTCTTTCCTATCCCATCTTACCTCTTCGTGCCTCAACCGCTGATTTAATAGATGCGGTTAGGAACTGTAGATACCCCGGGGGACCACGGCTTGGCTAGAGCGGTGAATTAACCTAGGATGTCTACTTGATTTTAAGAGTCGCCACCCACATTTTAGAGGAACGCAAGAAAACCTAAGAAAATAGCCCTTTTTATTGATTACGAAACCAAAGATTCTTAAGATGAGGGGTTCGGGGGTTAGGTGACGGAGTGGGAAGTACTTAAACACCCACTCCGCCCCGCTTACACGGGTCTTGCTACTTTTGGTGTTCTAATGTTAAATGTCCTTCAATTTAATAATAAGAGAAATGTGCTAACAATTATAATGAAAAGAAAGGGGAAATTTGTAGAGGAAGAATAAAAGAGAATTGTTTATTCATTGATTTATGCTAAAGATTGCATGTAACAATTATACTAAACGATTACATTAAGAAATGGATAGGAAATTAAAGTAGAGATTAAAATGTAGGAAGATAACCTTAACCAACTTTAATGTAGTAAAGTGGTCATTTGTTCATGTCCTAATTGATGGGGATTGCATATATTACTAAGACATGTAAAATAAGAGAAGAAGAATAAAGTACCTTAAGAAAGAGGACTTCAAACTTGGACTTGAAAATGGTGTTGTGTTGTGGAGAAATTATTGTAGAACAATTTTATGTAGAGTCTTGTTACGAAGAACTCTTGTTGGGAGAATTTGTGTAGAGAATTGTGTATATTGTGTGTATAGAGAAAATTCAAGTCTAAAAATGAGGTCCAAGGTTCCTTTCTAAGGTAGAAGAAGATGGATTTTATAGGTAAAAATAGGAGGGAAAGTTTGGAGGGAAATTGGTCAATCCTTGTGGGATGGAATTGACCAATCACAAATAAGACAAATAAAATAATAAATAAATAATAAAGGGAAAATCAAATAATAATAAAAAAGAATATTTTGTTTTTATGAAGAATGGCTAGAATAAAGGATTTGGGAGTTATGAAATAAGGGGGAATGAATGTGGATGTAAAAAGGAGGTGTTTGTGATCAAGAAGAGATTTTCTAAATAAGAAAAGGGAGGGGAAAATGGTGCTATCCGTTACTGCCAAAGCGGGAAGCGCGCGGGTCCGGCCTATTGGACCAAACGCGCGCGTGACCCATTAACGGTGCCAGAAGCGCCCACGGGTTAAAACAACAGAATGACAGAAATGACTCTAAAAGTTAACTCTATTATGCAGTTTAGTCCAAAACTAACGGAATCAGTTAGAAACTTAACGGAAATAACAGAAATTAACAAAATCAAGTTAAATAAAAATACTATGTATGCAATCAGGGTGAGAGGTCCAAGGCGGGGTGTCTACAGAGCCCCTCGGTGACGTGGATTGCAAAGCAAACGCGTCGACGAAAGAAAGACAACTGCTGAGGACATCGACAAGAGAAAACAAAGACTCGATAAAACATGAATTTGAAATTACAAAGGATAGGAGTGCGCTCCCTGTGTGAGCGGCTTAATTGCTATAGAAAGGATATAACGGGATCCGTTTGCTGAAGCGGGATCCATTTGCTGATTGCGGGATCCATTTGCTGAATGCGGGATCCGTTTGCTGAAGCGGGATCCGTTTGCTGAAGGCGGGATCCGTTTGCTGAAGCGGGATCTGTTTGCTGAAGCGGGATCCATTTGCTGAATACGGGATCCGTTTGCTGAAGCGGGATCCGTTTGCTGATGCGGGATCCGTTTGCTGAATGCGGGATCCATTCCCGTTTGCTGAATGCGGGATCCGTTTGCTGATGCAGGATCCGTTTGCTAAATTCGGGATCCGTTTGCTGATGCGGGATCCGTTTGCTGAAGCGGGATCCGTTTGCTGATGCCGGATCCGTTTGTTAAGGCGGGATCCGCTTGCTGAAGCGGGATCTGTTTGCTGATTGCGGGATCCGTTTGCTGATTGCGGGATCTGTTTGCTGGTGCGAGATCCGTTTGCTGGAATGCGAGATCACCGTAGACCAAATTACTGTTACAGCTATTGTTGACTTTATCGTGGGGATGTGGGGATGGTTGACTGTGGACCATTTTCTGCTGGGGATGAAGTGCTTTGAGTAGCGGATGCTGTTGACTTCATGGTGGTACCTGCTATGTGTGTGTTTGGCAGGTATATGTGTTTGTGCAAGAAGATGCATGAAGTGTGAAATGAAGAGAGAAATTGTGCTCGTGGTGCAATGTGATTTGAAAGCAGTTTTGCATGAGAGAGAGTTTTTGTAAGAATGGAGAAAGTGATTTTGTGTGCGGTGCGATTTGAGGAAAGCCTCGGATGTATTCATACCTTCACTTACCATTGCCGCTTGATTGGAGATGGATTGCTAAAGGATGTTGATACTTTTTATGAAGAATGTCCATGCTTTGGATGGAGAATGATGATGTTGGTGATGATGAATTGTTCTTGCCTCTTTGTGATGGGTTGGTCGTGCCAAAAGGCTGCCTACGTATCCCTTGAAGAGAATCAGACCAGCGTAGTTCAAGGATGCTGGGGAGTGCTGGGGAGGAATGCTAGGAGCAAAGCAAAGTAAAGCGCATACTTTTGCACAAGAAAAGAAAAAATAAAATAAAATCTTTTTTTTTTAATTAATTAGAAAGAAAAGAATATGCAAACACGTGAGAAAAATATTTTTTTTAGTTCGTGGATGAACCATTTTGACCATTGTGTGTTTGTAAAGCCAACCCAAGATCAAGTCATGTTCGGTCGAAGTCCGGATTGCCTCGCTTTGAATTCCGTCGTCGTTGCCGTGGGGTCTAACGAAATTGATGTCTAGCCCCAAGATATGTGTCGGTTATGGGGCTTCAAAAGGGACTATTGATGCCGAGATGCCAAGGGGTTGCTGACTGTAAAGCCCCTCAGATGCTGAACTTTGAGTGGCTTATGAAGCCCCAAGATGAATCAACTCTTAGCCCATTCAAATAAACTGTATTTTGTTGTCGACGTGGGCAAGCCCAAAGAGAAGATCATTGATGTAACGCCTCACCCGATTTTATTTTCATATTTTGCGTATTATATGATTTAAATCTATTATGTGATTTATGTGCGAATTTTATATGATAGATAAGATTTTAGGGCTTGCATATATTATTTGGGAATATATGTTAGTTTATGTGTTAGTAGAACTTTGTTAAGTTGCATTAATGAACTAGTGTGACTTATAGGCTTATGTAGAATTATTGGACTTGGTTGCTCAAAATGAAATTTGAGGGGGTCTAAGTGTAAAGTTTCAAGTTGATGGAGATTTTTATCCCCATCTCCTTCATCAGCACACACACACACACTAACACCATTCCCTCCATTTTTCTTGCTTGGAAGAAAGAAAAAGTAAGAAAATATTTTGTATAAATTCCCCTAAATTCATTTACTACTCTATTTCAAATTCTAAATATATATAAATGTTCAGGGCATTGAATAGAGTATTTCTACCAATTCAATTTTCGTTTTCTCGATACTTTTCCGGAATAGGTAAGTTACTAATTTACCCTATTTATTGATAAAAAGAATCCTTCCTGAGTTGTATGAGGTATATGTATGTGTTAAATCTATGAAAAAAAATTTTAGTTCATGAAGCTATTTGAAATAGGTGAAATTTTAGGTTTGGGTGATTGAATTCTATGTTCTGTGTTTCTGTTGATTCGAAGAGTGTTGCTCAGTTAGTGTTGGTGTGTTTGACACCCAAAACAAGTTTAGTAAAGGTGGAAATGGTAGGAGTATTTCTGGGTTTGTTGGGTCATTGTAAAAATGAAATTTGGGCAAGAACAACCCAGGAACTAAATTCTGGGAACTGAATTTCGACTGGGAGGCGCGCGCATCCCATATTAGGAGGCGCACGCATCCTTTAACTGAAGTTGAAAATTTGTTGGGTTTGTTGGAGGCGTGCGCTCTCTTTAGAGAGAGGCGCGCGCATCCTATAAAATTTGAAATTGCCATAGCTTCAGTAGTTGGAGGCGCGCGCACCCTTAGTGAAATTGTCAAGGCTTTATTTCTGGCTTAAGGAGGCGCGCGCACCCTTGGAGGGGGAGGCGTGCGCACCCTTCCCCTGTTTCAGCCTTATTTGATCCTTTTTATTCCTAAGTGTTGGTAATTGATAGGGAGTACTTTGTATGTATTATGAAAGCTTATATTGATTAGTAAATGATTGTTTACACTCTTCATGATTACTAGAAGATGAATTGGTAAATGATACATACTAAATGTGTTACAAGTGAATTAGAGCATTTTATGCAATAATGCCTAAGTGATGTACATGGTTAATGGTCTAGTCCCTTACTTTGGGCCTTGTACTAGTTTCATATGGTCAAGTAAATAATACTTGTATACTTGGTTGTGAGTCCAGCTGGTTTATGTGTTTCGGGGGTGTATAGGTTCACGTTAATTATGAGAGCTGGGGCTGAGTAATAACCGTGAATCTATGCATCTGTGACCGTTTGCTCCTACTATTGATCACAGTAGGGGTCTAGCTTTCTCAATGATTGGAGCATTAAGCACAATGATTGAATGGCTCTTTTGTTCTTGGTTCTTGGTTTGAGATACTGGGTAACGGGTCTCCTCTGATTTTGTGAAGCGGCCTTCAACATGAAGATCGACATCAACGTTATGTTTGGGTATGGAGTAATAAGGAGGAAAGAAATATCATTTGTAATGTGTACTTAGCTATACGTGTTGCATAATGAGTAGGAGTAGCTACTCATGTGATTTGCTACTTGATATATATATTGTTAATGAACTGCTTCCATGCTTCATTTCTATATGCATGCATATCATGCTATGATAGTAGTAACTTACTGAGATTTTATCTCACCCCGTTTATTGTTTCTTTGTTTTCCTTAGATCCAAAGAAGGCTAGCGATAGCTCGAGGTGAGGATCGTAGTATCCAGTTCTGGTGCTAAGGGAAATTTCTTTTGGGTAGGTTATTATACTTTTGTTTTGTGAGGACGTTAGTTAGACTGAGTATGTTAAACTCAGAATTTTTGGGGTGCAGTTGTTTATATGTAATTAAAGTAGTCTTCTTTTGTTTACCGGCTTGTATGCCGAGTAATGGAAGTGTAAAAGTTAGTTTTTAGGTTATGTAAAGTGGAAAGAGGTGGTCAAGTGTTGAACCATCCTAAGTAGTGTATCTCCTACACCATAAAAGGGTGTAGTTGTATTTTAGTTTTAAATTTTACCCGTTTTTAAGGAGTAGTGACGTATCGAATTCTATGGTTCATATCAAATCTAAGAATTCGGGGCGTTACTGTTGGTATCAGAGCTATGGTTAGCTCTAATCCTGGATAGGGTCTATGGCCTAGGTGGGTTGGTTTTTGGGTTGTTTTATTAACGTCGAGTGTTTATGTGTAGGGTGGAGATGAGTCATTCTGAGGATATTGGTAGTAGTACTCAGGGAAATGAGGAATCTGAAACTCCTTCTGTGGAAGTGGGTAATGGTCATAATGTGGATTACAAGCAGATGTTTCAATTATTGGCTCAATTTGTCTCCAACCAACAATGACAGAATAATCCGGGGCAGACACAGTCAGGAGCTGATGACAAGGGTTATGCCAGTCGTCTTGCCAAATTCCTGAAAATGCAACCTCGTAGCTTTGATGGAGAACCCGATGCAGTAAAAGCTGAGGAGTGGATAGAAAGTATTGAGAAGATATTTGCTGCTCTGAAATGTGAGGATAAAGAGAAGGTAACCTTTGCAACTTTTAAATTAGAAAAAGCTGCGGAGCACTGGTGGAAGGTGTTATGCCAAAGCTGGGAGCAAGAGAAAGATGTACAACATACTTGGGCGGATTTCCTTAAAGAGTTCAACTCACAATTCATTCCCTCGGTTGTCCAAGATCGAAGAGAGATGGATTTTCTGAATCTAGTACAAGGGAACATGATGGTGGGGCAATATTCCTCCAAATTCACTAAACTTGCGAGGTATTGTAGTCATCTAGTTCCAACTCAAATAAAGAGGGCTCAAAGGTTCGTGAAGGGATTAAAGATGGAGTATATGAAGCAACTTCTTTCCTTACAGCTCACTAGTTACCGACAAGCAGTTGAGAGGGAATATGCAATTGAGAATGACATTGATGAACATAGAGTTAAACCGGGAGTTACTACAGAAGGTCAACCATCAGTACGTGTTCCAGAAAGGGCTCAGAGTACCGGAAGTAAAAGGGGTGGATTTAACCGACCGAGTGGTCGACCTCAGAGGCAAGCAGAAAGTATGGGAAGTGTATCAGTGGGTTCAAAGCCGAATGTTTCGAGTTCGAAGTGGACTTGCAAGTATTGTTCCAAGGATGGCCATACTGAAGACCGGTGTTGGTTGAAGCAAGGAAAATGCTAAAACTGTGGTGAGAGTGGACATTTCAAAAGGGATTGCCCAAAGAGTAAGGGAACTTCGGGAGAAGGTACCGGACAGCAGGCTTCGGGTAGTAAGCGGGATAGTGGGGGTCGGCCTAAGGTTCAAGGTTGAGTATTTGCTATTGATCAGCACAGGGTGGCTGAGTCTACAGCAGTGATAGGAGGTACCATTTTTCTTTTTAGTACGCGAGCGCGAGTTCTTATAGATCCAGGACCATCTCATTCTTTTGTGGCATCACATTTTGTGTCTCATTTACCTGTTGTCCTGATGCTATGCCTTATGTGTTAGAAGTTTCTTCTCCAATGGGAGATTGCATGCTAGCTACAGAAGTATATAAGAATTGTGATGTGCTTATAGGTAATCATACCCTTCAAGCTGATCTAGTAGTGTTGCCCATAAGGGATTTTGATGTGATACTTGGTATGGACTGGCTTTATATGCATTATGCATCTGTTGATTGTCATCAAAAAGTGGTTACTTTTTCTGTGCCGAGTTTGCCTGAATTTATTTTTGAAGGTGATAAACCTATGTGTAGTTTTCATGTTATATCTGCTTTGAGAGCTAGGAATGCTTGTGTAATTGACAAGAATATATCTGTAGCAAAGCTGGAAGATATTTCTGTGGTGTCTGAGTTTCCGGATGTGTTTTCTTCTGAATATAGTATGCCACCAGACCGGGAACTTGAATTTTGTATTGAGTTGTTACCAGGTACCACACCGATATCTAAAGCTCCATATAGAATGGCTCCCGCTGAGTTAAGAGAATTGAAGAAGCAACTCGAGGAGTTACCGGAAAAAGGGTTTATCCGGCCTAGTGTGTCTCCTTGGGGTGCACCAGTATTATTTGTGAGGAAGAAGGATGGTACTCTGCGGTTATGTATTGACTACCGAGAGCTTAATCAGGTAACAATTAAAAACAAGTATCCGCTACCCCACATTGATGACCTGTTTGATCAACTTCAGGGGTCCGTGGTTTATTCAAAGCTTGATTTAAGAAGTGGATATCATCAATTAAAAGTCTGAAGAGAGGATATACCAAAGACGGCCTTACGTACCAGGTACGGACATTATGAGTTCGTGGTTATGCCATTTGGGTTGACAAATGCTCCTGCGGTATTTATGGATTTGATGAATCGGGTTTTCAAACCCTATCTAGATTGTTTTGTGGTGGTTTTTATAGATGACATCTTGGTTTATTCTAAATCCAAGGCGGAGCACGAGCAACATTTAAGGATGGTATTGGGTGTTCTTCGGGACAAGCAATTATTTGCCAAATTTAGTAAGTGTGCCTTCTGGTTAGAAGAAGTTTCTTTCTTGGGACACGTAGTGTCAGAAGCCGGTATTTCTGTTGATCCTTCAAAGATAGAAGCCATAGTTAAATGGAAGAGACCAACTACAGTCACAGAGGTACGTAGTTTTCTGGGATTGGCAAGCTATTATCGGAGGTTTATTGAGGGATTTTCTAAAATTGCTACACCAATGACAAGCTTGACTCGAAAATCTATAGCCTTCGAATGGGATAACAAATGTGAAGCGAGCTTTCAGGAGTTGAAAAGAAGATTGACGGTGGCTCCAGTATTGGCTTTGCCTAAGGGGTCAGATAATTTTGTGGTTTACACGGATGCTTCCAAAGAAGGGTTGGGTTGTGTGTTAATGCAAAATGGTAAGGTAATTTCTTATGCCTCGAGAAAATTGACTCCTTATGAAGTGAATTATCCTACTCATGACTTAGAGCTGGCTGCGATTATATTTGCGTTACACAAGTGGAGGCATTATATATATGGGGCTAGATTTGAAGTGTTCACAGATCATAAGAGCCTAAAGTATTTATTTTCTCAGAAAGAACTTAACATGAGACAACGCAGATGGATGGAAAAATTGAAGGATCATGATTGTACAATTTTGTATCACCCGGGAAAGGCTAATGTGTTGGCAGATGCTTTGAGTAGGAACACCTATATTGCACATTTAATGGCACGAGAGTGGAAATTGCTAGAAGATTTGCGAGACTGGAATCCTTATGAGTCGAGTCATGGCATGAGTTTCGCGAATATAAAGGCTACATATGTTCTACTTCAACAGATTAAAGAAGCTCAAAAGATTGATCCTGAATTACAGAAGATTGTTAATGGAATGAAAGATGGTAAACAACCCGACTTTGCCTTTAATAATGATGGGATTCTTACTTTTTCGTGGTAGGGTTTGTATTCCAGTTGATAGTGAGATTAAATTGCAAGTATTAGAGTAGGCTCATAAGACAAAGTATACCATACATCCGAGAAGTACGAAAATGTATCAAGATATGAAGAAGCATTTCTGGTGGAACTGTTTGAAACGGGAGATTGCATAAAAGGGTGTAGTTGTATTTTAGTTTTAAATTTTACCCGTTTTTAAGGAGTAGTGACGTATCTAATTCTATGGTTTATATCAAATCTAAGAATTCGGGGCGTTACAATTGATACCAAGTTCTGAGAGATTGCTAAGCCCCAAATGTCATATGGGTTTCGAGATGGCGGGATGTGAAGACCTTTCGATGTGAAGCCCCAAATCGGCTTAGCTTTGTATTAAGAGCGGATGCCACATCGGGTAGGACTCTTGAAGGTGATCTCCTTCTTTCTCTTGCTTGGAGATGGATGGCCCTTTTTGTGGTTGATACCCAAATGGCGGAAGGCCCATGTTGGAAGTGTAGTATGGTCTTCGGAAGATGTCTCGTGGGAGATGGTGATGTTGTTGCAGATGATAAAGTATTGGTGTGATAAAGTCTCGAACGGTATGTTTGGTCGAGTCTTCTTGAGTTGAACCGACGGCAGATCTTCGGATGCAGCCTGTGCTTTTGATCTTGGAGAAGGGGGTGCTGTATTGCAGAAACATTGGGATTGGCAGTAACTCTGTCCCTAGAGTTAACATATTGGCATTGCCCGCCATAACTCAGCCGGGTGAGTCTAGCATATTGAATCTTTTTCCTTTTCTCTAAGACTTCCTTCAGAATCTCGCTGTGAGTTCTAACAAGAATCATCAAATTCATTCATATCATCGGAGCCTTTATTTAAAACCAAGAGGTCTTTTGACTGGAAGTGTTGAGGGACCATTGAAGTTTGATCCCTTTCATGGAGCCATAAGACTACTCCCAAATTGCATTGCTCGGGTACCACTGCCCAAAAGCTTGTTAATTGTGAAGCCCCAATATTGCCCTTTGCTTGTATCACTGTAATGTCGTAGCCCAAAAGATTATAGATTGCGAAGCCCCTTGAGAAGATTCAAATGTTGCTGGGGACTTTGAAGTGAATTGCTTCTTGCCGAGGGAGCCTTTAAGACTTGACTGTAGGCCCTAGAGTGCCATCATTGATTGCGAGAAAGGTCCATCCTTGATTGGGGGAACGAGTACGGGCACTCATACCAAGAGGGCTTTTTGACATCCCTTTTGAGAGACTTTGAGGATAGTCTCACACATCTTTCTCGAGCATAGCCCCTAGGGCTTATTGATTGTCAAATGAAGCAAAAGAAGCCCTTATTCTTGAGTCACATAGCCCCTAGGGCGTCACCATTTGTTTAGCAAAGCAAGATTGACTAATCCTCGTGTGGGGGAACAAACATGAGAGGACATGGCAAGAGCTACTCCATTTCTCGGGAGCATTTCGGCGTACTTTAGAAGCACATACTTGCAGAAGCTTTGAAAACTGAGACACATGTTGTTGTTATTTGTTGCCCAAGCCAATTGACTAGCTAGGGATTATTTGTGCAACCTCGTGCCCTTTTATGATGGGCTCGTTCTCAGATGGGTCTTGGTTACCACGGGCCTTCTTTTCATAAACCCAAAAATGCACACTGCTGGAGAATGATGCCGATAACCCAAGACAACCTTTGATGGTGCCATATCTTGTCGAGCCTTTTGCAATCCCAAAGTTGACTCGGTGGGGAATTGATTTGTTGAGGAGATCCAATGTAGAGCTTGTGCAGTTGTCTTCCTTAGAAGCCGGAGATCTCCATTTCTCTTTCCCTTCTCTCTTTCACTCTCTCATTTTTTTAATGACGCACCCTGTTTTTTTTCCTAGACCGCCCTTTCGGGTTTTCAATCTAGCGGGCATCTCTTTTGCGTCTTTTTTTTTACTCGATTAATGAGGAAGTGTGCATTGACTCTGGCTGAGGAGATAAGACATGTGATTTTGCGGTGAAGACCTCTTGTCACTAAAAATGAGTGACATTGACTCGACTAGGGAAGTGGTCCCTAGTATTGACATGTATTTTTTATTTATTGAATGACTCACGAAGGCAAGTAAGTCATTAAGAGAGAAGAGAATGAAAGCCCCAGTTTGATTGCAAGAAACTGGGAGTATCGCAGAAAGAATAGAAGCCCTAGACTCGACAAGGAACGGAAAGTGATTCCAAATCTAGGAAAGTTGTTCAATCTTGAGGTGATTAATTCATTGGCAAATGAATCGTACAAAGATGTCATGACAAGTTCGAGATGAAGGCCGATCACCATAACGCGCTAGGGCTAAACATATCTTCTTTCTTGCATGAGACCGGACCCGCAGGTTGCCTACGTTCCTCCAGTGTAGAGGCTCAGGTCACCGTAGTTCTTGTGGATTCTCCATTCGCCGTGATGAATTGTTGCTTCGTCGTGATTGTTGTCGATGTTGCTTCGTCCTTCGTTTGGTGGAATGATATTGTTGTTGTGAACTTCTTTGAATGAGGGTTTTTTTTTTTTTTTTTTTTTTGTGCTCTAACTTTTGCCTAGGTTGATTTGAGGATTTCAACCTAGCGAGCCTCTTTTTTTTTTTTATATATATCCCCTTTTGAAAACCTTGCTTCATGATCATTGCTCCACCTTTCTTTGTCTTGATTTCGTCGTTGTTGATGTCTTCGTTGTTGATGCCGTCGTCGATGTTTAGCCCCTAGGCATTCAAGCGATGGCCTTCATTCCAAAACTTGTTTAGACACCTTTTCATCATTTTGCCAAGAATTAGATTGGACAACTTGGAAGAGTGTATGAGGACAAGAACGACTTTTATTTAATGATTGGCTCAAAATTTAACATTGGACGAGAGAAAACATTAATGCACACATTAGAGGACTTTTGACTCTTTCTTTTTTTTTATCCTATTTCTAGGTAGAGAAAGAGAAACGGAGATTGTTGTCGTCGGTCTTGTAGCATGATCTCTTGTTGAAACCCCATTTCAAATCTGAGCCTCTTCCTTGATGAGTTCTTGCATGTTTCCATTCTCTAATTGTTGTTCTTCACCCACGGTAAATTCACCATTGTCAATCAAGTCTTGGATGATGTTGCGGATGGAGAAGCAATCCTCGGTGAGATGACCGCTGCATTGGTGATAGTCACACCACTTATGGTGGGCATGGTTGCGACGTAATGGTTGTGGTTGCTTGTACCCTTGGAGAGGAGAAACTTGTCCCTTGGTTTTGAGAGCTTCGTAGGCCTCGGTGATGGTCATGCCATTGAGAGGGGTAGACACGGTCGTTGGTGACACCTTTGTGACTTTTGAGGGATGAGCCACTTGAACATGCCTTATCGTTGACCTTTGCCTTGTTGTTGGTGAACTCTTGCAAACGAGCCTTAAGTTCGGACACCTCTTCCTCGTGAATTTTCCTCTCGAGATCAAGACGGTCTTGCCACAAATCGTCCTTGCGGCGGGCATCCTCGACAAGTCTATCCATTTGTTCCCCCATGGCTCTTATTATGTTGAAGAGTCTTTCGTTGGACACGGAGATGTTCTCACCCTTGTTGTTGTTGCCGTTGGAAGCCATTGGACCTATTGAGAGAACACGGTCGATCTTAGGTTGGCCCCACAAACATATTTTGAGTAAAATAATTAACCCACAAACAAAGGAAAAAAGACTCAACCACATAAGAAAAATGACTCTTTTTTTTATTTATTTACAAAAGTCGGAAGGACGTGGTCCTTTTTGGGGTTTCTAGAAAAATAGTGGAATCGTCACACTAGTATATAGACCTTCTCGCGGTCCCATATACTCATCGGATTCCACCACGCTTGTGAATCCTACATGTGTCGGGATAAAACTAAATTAATGTAGTAAAGCATACATGCGGGGACAGATTTTTATTTTCGTCCATAATAACCACTTGGGGACGGAGTTTTATTTCGTCCAAAACAACGAGTGGCATGTATGATTTGAAGACATTAGTTTAGGGAAATCTCGGCACATGGAAACCGACTTGAGTCACGGAGTGTTAGACCCTAACTAGAATTGTGTGGTTTGTGCTCGGATAAAGAGAGGCTTAAAGGTCACCCCCGGCATGTAGTCGTGAACTACGCCACGGGCTGAGGTTTACCGCTTCGGAAGAGTCAAGGTCGAGTGGAGCTTGAAACTTCCTAGGACGGGCCTCGACGGGTTTGGGGTTGGACTTGTGCGACTCGATAGTGAGCAGTTGATAAGAATTGCGCGCGTAGTGTGAGGTCTAACAAGTGACAAAATATATTTTTTTCAAAAGAAAAAAGAAATAAAAGCAAATAAGCACATAATTTACAACTTTCGAATCACCCGTGTGACCGATAAAAATGAAACAGAAAATAAAAAGCACTTATGTGCAGGCCCGGTGCCCACACACTGTCAAGACTGTCCATTCTGTTCTCTGTTTCTGTTCTGGAGAATTTCCCAGACGCGCGCGCTTTGGGCTTTGAGGATGAGAGGCGCGCGCCTTAGGCACTAGAGGGCAGAGGCGCCCGCTTCAGGGCAGTACCTGCAAATCAGTGGGTTCAAGGGATTGCCTTGACCCTAAATTATAGAACTTTTCCCCTGCAGACATTGTTAGCACAGAAACATGGAATTTGAAGGACAAGACGGGAGGCGGGCGATTCTGGTTCAAAGGGTCGGACGCGTTAGGCCAAGACGGCCGAAGGCGCGCGCTTCCTACCCTTTTTACCAGAATGCCCAGAAAACAGAATAAAAGAACACCAAAAGATGAAAACGCAAGTTTAACCCTCTACGCAATCCCCAGCGGAGTCGCCACTGTAGATACCCCGGGGGACCACGGCTTGACTAGAGCGGTGAATTAACCTAGTATGTCTACTTGATTTTAAGAGTCGCCACCCACGTTTTAGAGGAACGCGAGAAAACCTAAGAAAATAGCCTTTTTTTTATTGATTACGAAACCAAAGATTCTTGAGATGAGGGGTTCGGGGGTTAGGTGACGGAGTGGGAAGTACTTAAACACCCACTCCGCCCCGCTTACGCGGGTCTTGCTACTTTTGGTGTTCTAATGTTAAATGACCTTCAATTTAATAATAAGAGAAATGTGCTAACAATTATAATGAAAAGAAAGGGGAAATTTGTAGAGGAAGAATAAAGGAGAATTGTTTATTCATTGATTTATGCTAAAGATTACATGTAACAATTATACTAAACGATTACATTAAAAAATGGATAGGAAATTAAAGTAGAGATTAAAATGTAGGGAGATAACCTTAACCAACTTTAATGTAGTAAAGTGGTCATTTGGTCATGTCCCAATTGATGGGGATTGCATACATTACTAAGACATGTAAAATAAGAGAAGAAGAATAAAGTACCTTAAGAAAGAGGACTTCAAACTTGGACTTGAAAATGGTGTTGTGTTCTGGAGAAATTGTTGTAGAACAATTTTATGTAGAGTCTTGTTACGAAGAACTCTTGTTGAGAGAATTTTTGTAGAGAATTGTGTATATTGTGTGTATAGAGAAAATTCAAGTCTAAAAATGAGGTTCAAGGTCTCTTTCTAAGGTAGAAGAAGATGGCTTTTATAGGTAAAAATAGGAGGGAAAGTTTGGAGGGAAATTGGTCAATCCTTTTGAGATGGAATTGAACAATCACAAATAAGACAAATAAAATAATAAATAAATAATAAAGGGAAAATCAAATAATAATAAAAAAGAATATTTTGTTTTTATGAAGAATGGCTAGAATAAAGGATTTGGGAGTTATGAAATAAGGGGGAATGAATGTGGATGTAAAAAGGAGGTGTTTGTGATCAAGAAGAGATTTTCTAAATAAAAAAAAAGGAGGGAAAAATGGTGCTATCCGTTACTGCCAAAGCGGGAAGCGCGCGGGTCCGGTCTATTGGACCAAACGCGCGCGCGACCCATTAACGGTGCCGGAAGCGCCCACGGGTTAAAACGACAGAATGACAGAAATGACTCTAAAAGTTAACTCTGTTATGCAGTTTAGTCCAAAACTAACGGAATCAGTTAGGAACTTAACAAAAATAACAGAAATTAACAAAATCAAGTTAAATAAAAATACTGTGTATGCAATCGGGGTGAGAGGTCCAAGGCGGGGTGTCTACAGGAACCTTCAGTTTCATCAACAAACCTCTACCATTCGATTTGACTCCCACCTCCTAACAATCCAATCAGACCTTGATGCCATTAAGGGGGAGAGAATAAATGAGTGATTTAATGATAGATCAAGACAACAACAGTTAGATGAAATAATGAACTTCATTTTGGAAAATCAGATGGCTCTTCAAGATCTTGTCAGAACCAACAATGATGTCTGCTCTTTAAAGTTTTAAGCCATTGATGTAATGATGAAGTCAGTTGTTGAAAAACATGATATTTTGGCACAACACTCCTTTGATTCTACTGAGCACATCATGCATAGAACCGGCAAGTTAGTCAAACAAACTGCTGCTATTGAGAAAAGGATAAATGAACCGACTGAGGTTCGGCTTCGTGCAGCAGATTTTGTCTTTGAAACCGTTCATGCCTCCGGTTCTAGGAACGTTGCTGAAACCGATCAAGCTGTTGTTGATGCTCAAGACACTCAAGATCAAGTTCCTGTAGATGCTCAAACTAATCACAACCAGACCGCAGAAGATGTTGCCGCTGTAAGGGGTTCTGTAGCTGATGAAGTAGACTAGTTTTTAAATTCCTAGTCTTTTTGCTCTCTTATATTGCTTTCCTTATTTGTAAGTTCAAAAACTTTATGATTGAAATATAATGAGAATGATTGCATGGCATTCAGTTTCCAAAATTTTGTTTATTCAAACTGCTTGTTTGTGGAACAATGCTTGCATTTTTCAAAACTCATGCACTATATTCTTCATGAAAAATATTTTTAAGTGCATTTTGTTTTAAACATTCAGTTTAAACATGCATATCTGATCTTTAAAATCATATCATTTTATATGTATCTGAATGTATTTCTTGTCTATCTATTCTTCTTTTCCTTTATTTTTGATAGATTAGAAATCTATGATCTAGCATAGTGTGTGCATTTGCTATTATCATAGTGTGGTAATGGCATCAATCAAATAGGGGGAGATTGTTAGGATTCATTGTTAAGTACACCCTCTTAATTTGATTGATCCATGCCACGTGTATTTTTATGGACTTTAGGACCGCATGTAATGAAGTTATACTTCAATTTTTAGATAAGTTCATTTCTAGATTTTTGTTTGTCTAGGCTGAGTATTTAGTTTGGTTAACCTAGCGGTTTAGTTATTAAAACCGCACTTGTGCCAACTTCAAGAGCGTCAGCATGGAGCCGCAAGTATTTCATCAAACCGTATTCTGTGGCTTTGATGAAACCGTTCTTCAAATCTTATTTGGAACCTAAGATGATAACTTGATGGAACCGAAATCATGTAACCGCGTGCTTCAATTTCTTATAAAACCGCTCATCAAGTTCATCCTTGGAACCCCTCCTATGCCTGGTGGAACTGCCGATCAGTTAATGAAGAATTCAAGAGAAGTCATTTATTCCTTAGACAAACATTCCATTTTCAACCATAAAGGAATGCGTTATGTATTGTCAAAATAACTTTAAGTTAACTTGGAGTTTCTGCAAGGAATGTCGGTTTGTCTAGCAGTTAAAATTGTTTACCGTTAGTCCTTTCTCTGCAACAAAGGACAGTTGTCAGGTAGTAGTGCTACAACTACCTAGGACTACAAGACAAAACCAAGGACGAAAATGACAGCTCAACCAATGGGATTTCGACAGCACTGTACCCTTCAGATTTGATTCAAATCTTTATCCAACGGTCACAATGGTGCACTGCCTATAAATAGCCTTCATTTCTCAACAATGAAGGCTGCCGAACTTCAAGAGAAATATCCCAAGTATTCAAGTTTGCTTTGAAGATTGAAACCCAGAAATTCAAACCTTTATACATCTCCTTAGCAAACCCAGATTTCTTCATCAAGCTTCAAGCCTAACAACCATTCCATACTCAGCCTTTTCACAGAAAGTTTTCCATTTGCTCAACCATCATTTAGATACTTAGAGCATTTGATTTCTTTCCACGCACACACACACCCGATTCATATGATCATATAGATTATATATTTCGAAAACACCGGTTGTTATAATAGTTTTATAGGTTAGATTGTTTAGTTAGAGTTTAGATTCATCTTGTAAAACCTCCTCTAATTAATACATGTCTAGTAGCTATTAGAAAAATCATAGACTAACCATCTAGGTAGAGGACGTAGTTCATTCAAGAACGAACCTCTTCAAATTGTGTGTTTGATCTTTACTTTCTGTCTTGTTATTTATATTTCTTGTTTGTGGTCTTTAACTTAATCCATATACGAAATGACTTGAAATATGAATTGTATTTTTCTTTGATCTTTAAGTTGAACTTATCGGTTGCATCATAGTGTTTTTAACCCGAGTCAAACCGCCCAACTCTTTAACTATCAGTTTGGCCATACCGCTAAAACTCCGCTGTGCATTTTATCAGTTCGGTTTAAGTGCTTTAAACCACAGTTGACCAAACTGATAAGTACTCGGTTGATTTTCAAGGGTATTTTACGAAAAAGTTTGGACCGCTATTCACCCCCTCTAGCGGTTCTATACCCTTGTTGCCCGCTGGGACCAACACTCTAAATGATAATGGTATGAAATATACATGTATATTTATTTGCATATTTTGTAGAATGTTTTAAACTTTAATCATGTATAATTACTGCGATTGACCCCACTTAAAAAGAATAAGATTAACTTCCTTGACCTAGTCATGAGCTTAAGAATTGTTCTAAAGCAAGAACGAAACTTATGAATTCTTGATAAATCTTGTTCCTAAGAAACCAAATGCCTTAAGGACGGACATAGACATATATTTAGAATCATGTGGATGAATCTATGGATGTTAATTGTCCTACGACTTGCTACCAAATGTTTGGAACTTTAGAAGTATCTAAAACATATGAATGCTTATGTGATAAGAAATTACGTAGGAAGCGTTCCTACAAGCAAGAAAGACAAAAGAAAAGTTTGAGATTGATTAGAGCCTAACATTCATATGATGAATGAAAGGTATGTTAATAAGTTCTCATGTTTTGAACATGGAGAGACATATTAATTACCTTAGATGGCTTGGTTATCAAGTTAGTTTGGAACTAACAACGAATTTGATATTAATTCATTAGCGACATTTGATGTTTAAATTGCTAAGTCTTAATATCAAATGGAAACCTTCTCAAACTCTAAAGGTTAATAAGGAAAAGGATTTAAGATAAAGGCAAGACAAGAGTTATCAAACCTAAAAGAAATATTTGTGGCTAAACCTAAAAATCCGAAAGATGTAATTGCTACCATGGCAATGTGATTGACCATAGGAGAAATTACAATTTGAATTAAAAGATCAAAAGGAAAGGTAGTAGGACTACCACTTCAAGTATTTATGTTAAAATTCTACTTCTATGATCTTAAGTATTTGATACCGGATATGGATCTCACATTTGTATAAATGTGTAAGACTTGAGAAATAGAAAGACTACTTAAAAGCGTAAAGATTAACCTATGTGTTGATAATGATGCAATGATTGGAACATTAATCATAGGAACTTGCGAAGTGAGTTCATATTTGTTTTGAACAAATGTGGTGATGTTCCTACTTTAAGTAGAAATATTATTTTAGTTTCTTCATTAGAAGATTATGGATATTTCTTATTTCGAATAAGAAAGTGTTCAATTAAATATGATTTGCATTGATGTCTATATCAATAATAAGAAACACATATCTAAAATTTCATGGGATGGACTTTTAAATTCACATGATTTCGAATCACGTGATATACGTGAATCTTGGATATTGATTAAGACACCTCTTACTCTAATAAGTAGTAAAAGGAAAATACTCTTTTGGACTTATACATATTAATGTATGTAGTTCACGAAAGTAACAATGCTTGGAAAGGATTTTGGTATGTCATGGCAAAAGAATTTGTGTACTTTGATCTGATCAAAGTAATAAATATTTGAACCATGGACTTGATGAGAATTCTGCAGAAAGTCTGCAGAATAAGAAAAACAGAAATCTGCAGATTGTCTGCAAACTGCCGTCTTTTGCCTCATAATAAGTTAAATTGATCTTTGATTAAACTTCTGGATTATGTGCTGGAA
The DNA here is from genome assembly GCA_026119855.1 of Campanula takesimana. Taxonomy (NCBI): domain Eukaryota; kingdom Viridiplantae; phylum Streptophyta; class Magnoliopsida; order Asterales; family Campanulaceae; genus Campanula; species Campanula takesimana. The sequence goes on along the minus strand of JAOWBW010000480.1, from coordinate 478,260 downwards.
ACAGCTGCGCTTACACTAAAATGAGTTTCATCTAAGCAGGTTCGACTAATACCATATTAGATATGGAATGAAAGAAAGCTTGGTTTGTCTTTCATAAAGATTTATGATGTGATGCTTTTGAGAAAAGTATTGTCTTGGACAAAACACACCAAAATCTAATTAATGTTTTTTTCATGGGATATCTTAATGATATTGATTTTACACCCTTTAAAGAGTACAAATCGTTTGTTACTCTAAATAACACTTACTAGATAAATCGTTTATCTCTAAAAAACTAGTGGGAGTAAAATGTATCTCGAATAGTTCGAGACCCAAAAAACGACATAGAACCTAAGATGGAAGTTGAATAAAGTTTCACAAGGAGTTGTGGAAATTCGTTCAAGTATACACAAGATATTTTCATAACTGATAGGATACTATCTATAACAAGAAATATTGATTTCTCGTAATAGAAAGTAATTTGGAAGATATCATTGCGAATGATTGACATATTACCTATCAAGATGCAAAGTCCTCTCCGGATTTAGATCAATGACTTGGAGTCATAAAATCTAAAAGTGCAATCCATCTATCATAATCAAGTTTCGAACTTGATTGTTCTACCCTAAGGCTTAAAAATCAAAGGATAGAAAATGAGTTTTTCTTGGAGAAAATGGACATGGATCGCAAGGTGCATATTGATAAAGCACGACTAATTGAGTACAGTTAATTCATAATGTCGATTATGATGAAACTTTATCACCCGTAGCCATGCTTAATGTTATTAGAATTCTAATTGTCATGACCTCATATTTCGAATATGAAATATGACAGATGGATGTCAAAACTATATTCTTTAACAGGAACTTACTTTAGGATGTGTTTGATACAACCTAAAAGTTTTGATTGGTCCATAAAATTCTAATAAAATATGCAAGTTGCAGAAATCTATGAGATGGATTGAAGCAAACTAATTGGAGTGAATTTTTATTTTGATGTAGTATTCAAAAGGTTTGAATTAATCAAAGATGAGACTTGTGATTACAATAAATTTAGTAGGAGCGTAATATTATTCCTAGTCTAATATGTGGTTGACATATAATTCATTTTGAAAGAGTTTCTAAATGAAAGACTTGGATAAAGCCGCTTATATCCTTGAAATTCTGATTTATGGAGATAAATCTAAAAGGTTGATTGGTTAGAGTCAAAGTACTAATATAGACAATATAGTGAAAGGTTCACTATGCAAGACTCTTGGAGAGGCTACTTGCTAAAGTCTAATGGCACTACTCTTGACATGATTTAGTCTTATCGGAAGACTAATGAGTAAAGAATACATGATTAGGATTCCATATGCTTCGGCAATTTGATCTATCATGTAAGCCATATTGATGTATGGGCTTTGGACTCTAGGCCCCCTGGGTGAGATCCAAATGCCATAAAAACCCAAGGTCAGATCAAAATCCCATTTAAACCCACCACAGCCCACAACCCGCCCCAGCCCTGGCCATGTCCTGCCCAGCCCAGCCGGCCCATACCCAGCCGGCCCATGCCCATGCCCGCCCGCCCATGCCCAGCCCAGCTCACTGTTTGGATGCAAAATTAAAATGTTGGGTATGGGAATTGAACCCATGACTTATTGTGAAAACTAACAACTTAACCACTACACCAGCCTACTGTTTGATACAAAATTTGCAATATATTCTATTACTATTGCGCCTAAATGAAACTAAGTGAAGAAAAAACAAGATTCTAAATCAATTTATAAAATTTTTGATTATTCCAAAACATCAACTTTTTGTTAAAAAAAAAAAAACAAAAAACGAAAAACAAGATTTAAAAAAAAATTATAAAATATTTAAATTTTTATTAGAAAAAAAATATAAAAGACCCAAATATAAATTAAATTATAATTTTGTGCAATATCGAATTTTAATTTTAATTTTTTTTTTACTAGCACCCTCCAGTAAACTATTTATATAAAATGACACTATTTAAGTCCTTATTACCAAATTGTCATTATTTGCACTTATAAGACCTTTTGAGAGACTCATGAGTCTGCTATGAGACCTTGTAAATAGACCCTCATAAGTCTTATATGAGACTTTTTTACATGTCTCATAAGAATTTACAAGACTTTGATAGAAATTATAAGACTTAAAAAATGCACTTATGAGACCTTTGAGAGACTCATGGGTCTGGTATGAGACCTTTGTAAATAGACTTATGAGTCTGGTATGAGACAATTTACATGTCTCATAAGAATTTACAAGACTTTGATACAAATTATAAGACTTAAAAAATCACTTATGAGACATTTAAGAGACTCATGAGTCGGATATGAGACCTTTGTAAATGGCTCTCATGAGTCTGATATGAGACAATTTACATGTTTAATAAGAATTTACAAGACTTTGATACAAATTATAAGACCTAATTAATCATGTTTTTTAATGTAAAATGATATTTATTTTACAAATTTAATGTTTTTGTGAATAATCAAGAATTTCATTAATTGATTGGAAAGTTTTAATTGCTGACATTTATTTTGGCAAGAATGATACTTCTATTATTAAATGTTGTGAAACATTAATCAAGTTGTTCTAATATATTTTTAATATTAACTCTTATACCGAAAGTATAAGACTAGTTCTTCTCTTATACTTTAGATATGAGAGTAATTTTCTCACATTAAATCCCCATTTTTTAAAGAAATTATATACCTAAAATATAAGACTAGAATTACTCTTATATTTAAGGTATAAGAGTTATTTAGTTTATTTTCTTATAATTCTCATATTTTCAGTATATAATAGACTTAGTTGGTGTCATTTATGTAAATAAATGCCTTAACAGAAGGGTGATAATTAAAAACTTAAAATATTATGAAATAATGTATTTTCGCAAATATAATTTAATTTATTTTTTAGGTCTTTCATATTTTTTTAATAAAAAGCTTTAGATATTTTATATTCTTAAATCATGTTTTAATATTCTAACATATATTAAAAAAAATTGTGTTTTTGTGAATATTCAAGTTTTTCATTAATTAATTGTAAAATCTCAAGTTTTGTAATTTAGTTTCGTCCAGATTTCAGTTAGTAATAATAAATATTGCAAAATTAGAAACAAGCAATGCATTGGCTTAGTGGTAAAGACATTGTTGTTATTGTAAAAGACCTAGGTTCGAAACCTGGGAACAACATTTTTGCTTTTAATTAAAAGGGCTGGCTGGCATTGAGTTCTGGATCCGAGGCGGGTGGGCCGGGGCGGGTCGGGACATCGGGCCTGGGCATTGGGCTTGGGGGCAGCCTGACCTGAGTAGTGTGTGATGGGTTTTTGGGCTTTTATGGAATTTTGATTTGGACAATGGGTGGAGGTGGACTTTTGGATCTCAGGTGGACTTTTATGGAATAATGATCTGGGAGAAGGGGCCTTGTGGAATTATGCCATTGATGTACTAAGACCGGATGTCTCATATACTTAGAGCATGATGAGATGATGCCAATCGGATACTAGTGATAGTCACTAGATAAGAAACACCCTTATGTTCTTGTGAAGAACTAAATGATACATTCTTGATCTTTGATGGAATGAAAAATGATCTTGTAATGGTCACATAGATGCATTTTTACAAACCAACAAATGTAAATATTGCAGTATAAATACATGTTTATATTTAATAATGGTGTTAGAAGAGTTCTAAAATATACCATTACTATTCTACAAAAGGTTGAGTATCTAGTAGCATTAGATGAAACTAGAAAGTTGTTTGGATTAAGAGACTAGTTAGTAAACTATAAATTGTTTCTAGTGTCACTAATTTAATAGACCTTCATTGTGTCAATAATTGTTATTACACAATACAATGGGATAATGACTTATCTAAACATATGCTCGGACGTTTCGAGAAATCGTCGAAGATGGGAAATGTCTAAATATGCAAAATACCGTATGATGATAAAAAGAATAATCATCTTACATAAGCTTGCTTGCAATAATGATGGAGATCATAACTAAGATCAATGGATATTGGATACACCTTGATTGGGCCTAGTGCAAGTGGGAGACTGTTGGATATTATGCGTTACATCATAGCTTCATAGTTATAGAGATAATGAACCCAATTATTATATATTTTGCATGTTTATTATAATAATCATTATCCCTAGCACTTATAAAGGTATAGCATGAGTTTAATGGATAATCATATGATGATCATAGTACATAGGATGCGGATTAAACTTGTGGGTACTTGTTGGAGAACAATGTATTGGATAGACCTGTTATGAGATTTATGTCATGGTCAAATGTCATAATTAAATCTCATAATAGTTATATCATTTGAATCCGAAGACCTGAGATTATCATGGTCTTCCACATGATGAACATTATGTTTGACGTACTCAAACGCTACCCCTAACCGGGTAGTTATAAAGGCTACAATTGGCATAATCAGATTCTTGTAGGGATGAATGATAAGTCAATATGGGATTTGTCCTTCTCTCAAGAGAGATATCTGCTTGGCCACTCGATGAGTGAGATTGATGATAGTGTATGACCATACCCAAATGAATTGATGTGATCAATATCATTTGCTCATATCAAACTACTCGGGATCGAGAAATCATTGGATAAGATAAGTTGACGTGGACCATGACTTATGTCCAATATGATATCGCATGACAAAAGGATTGTGATATGTTCTATAAGGTAACTTTGGACTTTCAAAGTTGTGCTAATTGGGTAGTCATAATGGCTTGCTAGAGTCTGCTTATGACTTACGGGTTCTGACTCATTCGGACTCGTTGCCAATTTAGTACAATCTTATTGAGTCACACACAATAGAACGGATTGAAAAGGCTAAAATCTAGGAATTGAAAAACCTGCGACCGTACGGCCATGAGATTGCCGTACGGCTCCTATGGAGCCGTACGGCTACACCCCCTGTACCAGTCCAGTTTGTTCAGTTTTCTTGTACGACAAGGAATTCCGATCCCAAACGGAATTAGGTCAGACCCTCATATAAGATATGCAGCCGGATTTGACAGCCTCTAATGTTGATTTTGGAAATCAATAACCATTGTTTTAGAAATAATAAATTATAGAGAGGTAGGATTATTTATTTAGTGATTCATGATCATCAATATACAATAATCAATGAAGCAAGATAATTCCTATGAAAAAATCGTTTCTTCATTAAGCCTTGGGTCTAGCAATCAAGAAGGTGTTGTTGATATCCGTTCGATGTGTAGATACTGATAGAGGGTGTTTGCGTTAGCACCTCAAAGTCCGTGTTCATGGATTCGATCTTCAAGGGTATGTTTTCTTTCATCTTGTATTTAATTTAATCAACATGCACAGATCCGGGCTCATGGGTGTTTGATCTTATGTTTATTCCGCTGTGCATGATGCATCAAAACCCTATAGTTACTGGGATGAAAATATTTTGAAAAAAAAGGATGGTACCCTTATAATTTTATTAATATTAAGCAAATTTACATAGAGATAGAGAGACACAATCAACCTTCTCTTTTTTATAATTAAAGGATGACATTTAGGAGCCTTACCTCAAAAAACTATAAAATATTTTGAATTTATACAATATAAACCGACGGTCTGAACCGACGGTTTTACAAGCCAAACCGCCTATAAACCGTAAACCGCCGGTTCAAGGTTCATCCAGTTCAACGGTTCATGCGATTCACGGGTTTCAACGGTTTTTCAACTGTTCAAAACCGCCGGTTTATTCGGTTCAAACGTGAACCGTGGGCATGTCTATTTATGGACCCCTCTTTTAACTTCCTCAAGCAGTCAATTAATACTCCCCAGTGATTACTTCTCTCCAGTAGATAAAAGCAGGAGTTTAGAGCATTGGAGGTTTATTGAGAGCTTTTATTTATGATTTTTATTGTAGAATATTTTGAAGAGCTATTTATTAAAGAGTTTTTTTTTTTTTTTTTTTTTTTTTTACAGAAAGAGCTTTTTTTTTCCAGAGTTTTTAAGTTAATATTCACCAACTCTTTAGGTAAAAAAGAGTTCTAGCATTGTGGAAATTTTTAAAGAGCTTTTTTTATGTAGTTTAAAAATAATTTGACATACCAAAATTATAAAAAAGTATTGATACGTCCGGAAAAGAATAATATGTGATCAAGTACTTTTTTTTGAACAACTGAATTATATCATTCATTTCAAGGCAATTGTCATCGTTTACAAATTCTTATGGAATCTATTACAGTCTTATCGCTCAGCCTATTACTAAAGCCCTGCCGATCTATAGCCCTGCCTATTACAAGTTCATATGGAGTTTCACCATTGTCGAACCTATTATAGCGAATGATATTTTCCTCTACAAGTTGATGTTGCAATCCTTCATAGACGTCCTCGCGCCATCTGTTAGTTTGCTTGCCATAGACGTCCTCGCGCCATTTGGTAGTTCTCTTGCCATAGACGTCGTGCCATCTGAATGATGGCCTATAGCTGCACACAGCTAACCCCTATGGGGTTATGAAACTAAGAGTTCTCCACTATACCACTCGGCCAGAAGGCCATTGGTGGTATGTGATCAAGTACTTAAAAGTGCCAAAGAGGGAAATCGTAATTCACCTGGATTAGTAGACGTCTTCACCCCTCCAGTAAATCCCTAGTCGTTAGTTATGTAGACTTGTTGCGCCTCCAAAGACATCAATTAATAGGGTGTGGTATCTTTCCATGCATGCATGATAACAAAATGATAATGATTTATTCCCTCCGTCCCAAAATAAACTTCTCATTTTATCATTTGAAGCGTTTCATTGGAAACTCTTACTTACTTAAGGGAAATAATAAGGTTACAAAAAATGGCTACAAAATATGTCTTACAAAATGAGGTGTCATAATTGTATTGGTGTTTTTAATATGAGTGTGTCGGGTCCACAATCGATGTGGCTTACAGGTGAAGAGATAAAGCCAGATAGAAAAGATGGACTATTGTATTTTAGTCTTCTGTAACGGCAGATATAACTTGATTTGGTTTGGTATTAGGTATTTTACGGGTATCAATTTGTTTATTCTACATTTCTTTTTTTCAAATAAAACATTAAATTGTAAATGCCATTAGTGCATATTTGTTGCAACTTTTTGCTTGTATAGTTTTTGAATATATTTTTTCACCATTAAAATGAGGTCTTAACTAGATTGTTCTTAGAGCTATAATAAGTCAAATTTATAGAATCCCCATTTGCCAAAAAAAAAAAAAAAAAAAAAACTAAAAAAAAACACTCAAAATTTGGCGCGATTCTTCTTGAAAATATGTGCGACGTCTTTTTGAGTAATGCTTGAGTCACAAAAAAAACTCACAAATGTTTGGCACAATATTTGATTGGGCTTTTTAAGGTCCCAAAATTTTAATCTCAATTTGACTTTTATGTTCAACTTAGTTGATATGACTAACAATTTAAAAATAAAATAATATTTATACTTTTTCGAAATCTTAATGATATAGAGTCCGTTAATGTTGATGTTATCCTTTCTTCTCCATCTTAAATTTATTTTCTTGAGAATCAAGACTCTCGGTCTGGGTCTTAGTGGGTCCCGAAAAGTATTTTTGTAAGCCATTTCTTCGCTTCTTGATTCGGGACCCCACTTCATCTTCTTTTCCCCTTGCTTCGTACGTTTGGAAGTCTAAAACCCTTTTCAAGATTACAGCATTTATGTGGCTTTTAGTCTTAATAAACTCAATACTAATGACAAATTGCAGACTCGCAGCCTTATTAAATGTCTTTCACCAAATTGGTGTGTGAATTGCAGGATGTCAGATGAGTCACATGATCACCCCTTTCTCATTGTGGCACCACTAAGTATTTGTGGAATCATGTGTCCTAATTCATTTATTCTCTTCTCCAGATTCAGTTTCGAGGCTTTGGCCAGGGAGAGTATACGCGTCGTTTGTGGTGTATTTGCAGTGTGTTGATGTCTTTGGATGGAGCGGAATGCTAGGACTTTTAAAAAGTCACAACTTACCAAATCATATTTTGTGGGATAAAGTGATGTCTTTAGCTTCTCTTTGGGTTTATGCTAATGCAGGTTCAAAGGTCTATCGTTAAAAGATTTAAAGAGAGATTGGGTTGCCGATTTCTTAATATAGCTTTGATGAACTTTTTTTTCTTTTAGATTGGACTCCTTGTCCATACTCTTGTACGATGAGAAAAAAGTAAAGGGGCAGACAAAATGGGAATTAAGTATAATAAGACCAATTGCGCATTTTGGTAAAGAAAAATACAACCTTTGTTGGTTACTTGGGTAATATGACACATTTCAAAATATGATGAGAAAAAAGTCATATAGTTTGAGTCTAAATGTTAGATGTCAACTGAATCAAGCTACGTTTGTTATGTTACAAAAACTTCAGGGGAGTTTCTAACATTCATGAATACGTGTTCATCACATGCTCCCTCCGTCCCAAAATGATGGTCTCACTTTCCCTTTTTGATTGTCCTAGAAAGTTGGTCCCATTTTCAAAACTAAGGCTTCAAAATCACTAAATTTCCAAAAGTTATAATGTAACTTTAAAATGTCTAAAAAGTCAAATTGGACTATCAATTTGGGACGAATGGAGTATATTACTAATCTGTATCCCACCTGACACTTTGGCCTTCTAAGTGATTGTGAGTTTGAATTGTGATATTTCTCCGTAAACATGTTTATGCATGTTCATTTGCGTCCGACATGTTAGATAATTACTTCCGGATTGGTGAAAAAACATATTTTCAAAGAAAAAAACTTTTGTTTACTTGGAAACAATGCATTACGCTTCTTTACGCCGTTGAAAACATGTAGAAAGATTAGCTATGATGTAAAAGGCACATCAGGAAAAAAAAAAGTGTTTTGTTGCAGTTGTGCGTGCCAAAATTTGTTCTCCAAAATGCATGCATATTGGATACAGTTGTCTTAGATGAGTAGAATAATTGTGCTAAAATATAAAAGTAGTAATGAATGCTTGCCATATAGATGATTCTCGTGTCTCTCTAGAAGGAGCATAAGATGAGTATGATCGCTGAAGGGCACCTTTTACGCCATAAATGCTACTCCCTCTGCCCCTAAATGGATGTCCAAATTTGCAAAAACTTTGTCCCAAAATGAATATCCAAAATTTGAGGAAATCTCAAAGATCATCTCCAAGAGTTACTCTAAAAATACTAAAACTTCAAAATTTGGTGTAAAATCTCACTCCAACAATTACTCTATCCTCTGCACTATTTTGAAGTAACCTGGAATCTGCGCCATATTTGGTGCAACGCCAAACATCACGCAATCCTGCTTTTTGCCGCCTTTTTTCCTTTTGTTTTCCTTTTGTTTCATGAAACTGTAACCTTATCCCTCTTTTCTCATTTCCTTTTCCTTGTTTTTTGTTTTACGAAATTGAAATTAGTACTTCTTTCGTCCCAAAATACATAATCATTTTTAAAAAATTGAGTAAATTTTGTACATTCATTTTGAGATAGAGATAATATATAAATTTTTTAATTTATTATTTGTATTATGTAAAATTGTTGAAATATCTAAGATAATTTAAATAACAACAATTAAAATTAATTAGATAAACTCAGATAAAATACAAATTTAAAATACAAATACAAATACAAAAATTAGTAAAAATAAATGGTTAATGGTTAACATTTTAATTAAATGAAATGATAAAGAATATTCAGATTTGGTGCAAGATTTGAAATAAGCTGTTGTAGATGGTGGAACATATTTGATGCTGAAATTGCACCATTTTAGCGTTTTGGTGCAAAAACTGTTGGAGATACTCTAAATCATCCCTCTAAAATCAATCCAAAATTCTTGATTGTTCCTCCATGTGTTAGGAGTAAATCACGAGTCTTTATTTTGGACTAAGTAAAGTTTTGGGCATATATATTCCAATGACAACAAAGAACAATATTCATTGGCAACAAAACTCCTATGCTTGACATTCATTTAGATGGATTTGTCTCACATTTAAAGCAAACTTGTATAAATCCTAATGTACATAACCCCCTCTCCCTCTCTTATGTATTATTTGTTGTTAACGTGTGTTCATAAAAAAATCATTTTCAAAATCAATTGGGATCCTCCCCCAAACCGATTCCCGGTTTGTTTAAATGAACTAACCTAGACTAAGATGACACACTTTTATATAAACTCACATTTTCTTGGTTGAGGCACGTGATGTAAGGCGAACTACAATCAAAATTAAGTGGCACAATTCCTATTTTAGCATTTTTTTTTTCTTTCGGGAGTATCAGCCCTCATTAGCAAAGGACTGGAGAATCGTGATCCTACTAAGGAAAAGGAGAAAAAGAAGGAGAGGCTTACGTTTTATAAGAAAATGAATTTTTAAAATATCAATCTTAGACTTATCATCACGCATGCTAGAGACTAAAATGGTGAAAACAGTGTTTGATACCTTCATTTATTACAATCAAATCTTACTGAAAACCTTTTCTCTTTCTTCCTAAGATACAATAATGATTTAATTATGGAAAATGACTATGCACTTGATCTTTTATATTAACTTAGTAATAATTTTGTAAACCCAATGAATAACTAATTAATTTTGAAATATCTTTTCCTATCTCCAATAGAATATTGATTTAGGAAAGTCTAAGTAACTTGCAGGGTTAATCATACTCTGTAATAAGATCACAACAATAGAAGGTTAGACATCATTCGTTGGAACAACAAGTAGTCCCTCAGTCAATAATGTAAAAAAGCAACTCCTACGAAAACCTTCAAGCTGTTATAGCTAGCTTTACAGAAGAACCAACAACCATCGTACATCCCAATGCCGCTGAAGATGCATTGGGGCCGGTCCCACCTCTTACCACTCCAACTCTCACTAACACCGAACATTTCATGATCGACCATCGATTCACTCCCGCCTTGGTCAATGATAATATTGATCAATGCGAGGTTTATTTGGAATTTCGGCAATATCTCGTATTGGATGTTCTTGCCTTGGTCAATGATAATATTGATTAAAGTGGGATAATTTTGACCTTGAGCAACATTTGGTATTGGATGCAGCGGTAGTAATGTTGGACCCTTCCTCGCGAAGTCTCAATGATGATTTTGCTATCATCGACCCTTCGTCTATAGATCCGACAGAACTCCTCGCTTACTACATGAAGTGTCTCGAAATGGAACGTGTATGTTTCTGCAAACGGGTATCGTTTTTCCTACAATAAAATAAGGTAGTGGTTCTTGCTTGTTTTCGAACTCTGAGGGCACCATTTTGAGAATTCGAGTGCACAACGCACATTAACACGAGGTAAACTCAACTCCCTACGCGGCGGCAAATCGACCGCGGACGGTGGTTCTCACATTCACCTAACAAAATTTTGACATGTTATCCTAAAAGCAGATAGTTTATAATAATTTTAGTACAATAACAAGTGTTAATAATAATTGATTTTTTATATAATAATAAATAGATAAAAGTGTATTTGGTAAAAAGAACTCATTTAAATTTTCATATTATTTTTGTTGAAACAATTGTCTTCAATAATTATATTTGTTCTTATACAAATTTTCTTTATTATTTTAGTTAATTAATATATAAAAAAATTATACGTATGTTTAACACACGAGTGTAGCGCTAGTTAATGTCTAATGTATGCAACTTCATAATTGCAAATGAGGAATTTTCGAAATATGAAAAGTCATATCTCAAATTGATTAAAGATGGGAACTAATAAAGTCATTTTAAGTAAATCCATTACAAGGAGAAGACGACTGAGTGCTTTCCCACAAGTGACAACCTAGTAATTCATTGTGCTAGCCTTTGACTAGCTCAATCATAGAGCCGTCAATTCGGGACCATCCCGTCGGGACGTCCCGTCCCGCTATATATATGGGACGGAACGGGACGGGACAGCATATTCTTGTCCCAAAAAAATGCGGGACTATTCGGGACGGGACAAACGCGGGACGGGACGTCCCGAATTTTTTTGGCCCAGCCCAAGTTCCATTTTAAGCCTGGCCCAACTTAGGCAAAGCCCAAAATCCACCCACCAGTACCACGCTTTAAAGTTAAACCCTAGGCAATCGCATAATTCGCATACCAGACTACCAGTCTTACATCTGTTGCTCATTTTTTTGGACGTCCGTCTCTCACTCTTCACATCTCCGTTACCGCAATCCTCACCGCCGTCCACCGATTTCCTCCGGTCATACCCCCGTCGTTCACGGTCTCCTTCGACGGCGACGGCCGACGATGGCGACGAGGCTATAAGACGGCAACCACTGATCTCTACACACGGGCCACGGCGATTAGTCGATTACCACCACCAGTATCACACGGAGGTATGCCCATCTTCTTGTCTTCTTGTTTGTTTGGTTTAATTGCACTTGGGTTATGATTGATTGGTAAAGCTAGTGTCTTTGTGATGGGCTTGGTTGAAATTAGGTATTGTGACTTGATTTCATGATTAGGGCTGATTAGGGGGTTGTGATTTCTTCCTAGTATCTGATTTTGAGATTCGTAAATTGGGGTTTTTGTTATTTTGCTGGTTTGTTGTTATGATTAGATTGCTTGTGAAAAGTTTTGAATGGTTGGGGATCGTTTAGCCAGACTGTCAGTTGCTGACTTGCTATTACTACTTATCCCGTGTTCGTCCCGTATTGTCCCGCGTCCCGAGGTGATTTGGGATGGGACGGGGAATTTCCGTCCTGCGTAAAATTAGGCCCGTCCCGTCCCGTCCTGTATAGATAGCGGGACACCATAGTTTTGTCCCGTCCCGTTGTCCCGAATTGACGGCTCTACTCAATCATCCTATGATCCGAAGCACTATCTGAGCCATAAGCCATGCCTATACACGCTAGTCGCAAAGAGCGCAATTCGCATCACCGTGAGGAGCTAAAAAGCCTTAATGTTATGTCCAGCTCACCCATGTGGAAGACTCATCTCAAGCACGCAGTTCAGACTAGCGGGGACGTACTAGGGCTCAGACATGGTATAGGTTGGAGCGAAGCGACTGAGCCGCATATTGGATCCATGGGCGGTCCACCTCACTTCGTGCGGTATCAGATCAGACTCGACAGTTTGGTGCTTAACGCTGGATTGGTCCAGTTTGCTGAATTTGGTTCCTCAAACAAGTGCGATATTATGCATTCTTGATAGGCGCACCTGCAACTCTTCGGACGCGGGGCAATATCTTATTGATAAATTGTGTTCACAAGCCTCAACTACTTCGCGCTTCACGGTTATTATAACTTTTTTGGCATTTTAAAGAAAACTTTATTTTATTATTAGTTTCCTAACAGTGATGTGAGGTTAGTCTGAAAATGTAATATTGAGAGAAAAAAAGCTTTATATTGTTGAGGTAAATTTAGAGGGTGAAAATTAACACCTGAAATTAGTTTGAAGTTTATAATATTGTATACATAATAGGCAAAAACTATAACAACATATAGATGGACCGAACCCTTAATTACCATTTCCCTTATTATAAATATTACTCCCTCCGTTTATGAATAATAGTCTCAATTTTGCACGCTTATTAAGAAAAGCATATTCGTAATGTAAGTGGTAAAGTAAGTTAGTAGTGTCAGTTTTTTTGTAATTATATAAACATTACAAGACAAGTTGTCCAAAACACTATTTATCATTTGCTATTTTAGAAATGTGACTTTTACTAAGAACATATGAAAAAGGAGGGAGTATATACGAGCGTTCTTATTCACACTCATGTTTAATTGATGTTTAAGTACACACTCAATTACACATTCCGCCCCAAAACAAACTTCCCATATAATTTTTAAAACAAGAATTAAATTAAAGAAAAATGTTGGAAAAGTAAGTGGTGTGAAGAGGGAATGGGAGAGAAAGTGAGGTGTGGAATAGTAAGTGTTGGGGTGCAACCCAAAGTCCCACATCGGCAATTGAGGAAACAATTGCAAGGTATATAAGAGCACTCACCCACTTCATTAGTATGAGGCCTTTTGGGGGATGCCCAAAAATAAATCCGTGCGGGCTAGGCCCAAAGCGGACAATATCATACTAATGTGGAAGGTGGTGGTTGTGGCCGCGGTCCCTATAAGTGGTATCAGAGCCATGGTTCGGATGGGCCCGACCGGGTGGACCGTGTGTGTGCTTTATAGGGTGGGGTTCCCTTGTGTGACATTTGCGAATGGAGTCTTGCAATCGAGGGCGGTGGTGTTCCGCGGACGGTTGGGACAAGCTTTCGCTAGATATGGGCCAGAGGAAACACTGCGGGCCATAATGGTGTGGTCGTTGGTTTGAGGAGAGGATTGTTGGGGTGCACCCAAAGTCCCACATCGGCAATTGAGGAAACAATTGCAAGGTATATAAGAGCACCCGCCCACTTCTTAGTATGAGGCCTTTTGGGGGATGCCAAAAAACAAATCTGTGCGGGCTAAGCCCAAAGAAGACAATATCATACTAATGTGGAAGGTGGTGGTGGTGGTGGTGGTCGCGGTCTTTACAGTAAGTGAATAGTTGTTGTGAGTGAGAAGGAGAAAGAAAGTGGAGGATTTTTGTTTTTTAGAGTAAGTGAGAGTTTTCAATGGGACACTCAAAATGATAAAGTTGGAAGTTTGTTTTGGGACGGTGGAAATATGTTGTAAAATTGCACTCTATAACACTACCTAGGGGTGACCGAAAAACCGAAAAAACCAATAAAACCGGACAGAAAAACCGGTCCAATAAACTATTGGTTAGGACCGAGTTCTGAAAATTAAAAAATCGAATTTAGTGGTTTGGTTTGGGTTGTCAAGCGTCATACCGAATCATAAAACCGAACCGAACTGATATCTCAAATGGCGTCGTATCACACGTATCTCACACAGTATATATAGATATTTTCCACCCCTTCTCGTCATTTTCAATCCCAGACATAAATCGAGAACCCTAAATACCTAATCCCTCATCGCATCCGACTGCGCCGGTGCCGCTTCTTCTCCAATTTCATAACCAGTCGTCGACAACCCTAACTCTCTTCATATTTGTCTGTGCCGACACCCATAGATCTCACCTAAATCAACCTCACCGTCGCTGCTAGCAAGAAATGAGAGAGAATTAACGGCGCCAAAGAAGATGACTCAACCACGACTTGCGGACTTCTAGTTTTTTACCGCCGGTGATCGATTACCTATTGTCTCTGATAACGGTAAGTCTACATTCTAAATCTCTCTCTCTCTTTCTAAAGTCTACTACCCTTTCTTTGATTCTCAATCTGAATTCCCGTTCTTGGTTCCTATCGGTCAAGATTGAGGCATTTCTCAGTTATTTATTTATTTATTTATTTATTTATATGTGTAAGGGAAATGGTTCATGTGTAATGTGTTCATAGTGGCAGCGAACCAAACCGAAACGAGGTTCATATCAGCGGGTGTGGATCTAAAAAAAACTTCAGAAGTACTAAAGTAATATTTTTGGGTTAGCCATATTAATCTGCAAGTCATAGATATAATTTTTTTAGTTAAAGCTAAATAAGGCAACAGATAATATCAAGAGAAAAAAAACTTAACTGATATTTAAGCAATTTACCGTGCAAAGAAAATAAAATGAGGTCAATCTAGGAAAACACAAACATGAGACCACGTTCTTTACTATGGGTTTGGCCAGGAGGTTATCGAAGGGTCAAAGAACTCAAGGATGAAGGAATCTTCAGAGCATGGACATCAAAAGCCAGCCATTGCAGGAGTACATTGTTTCGGATAACTACTTGAATCTATTACTTTAATTGACAATTTTAATTTGAGGAGTAAAACATGTTCACTGAAGCAGGTGAAATAAGAATGACTCTTATTTTGAGGGCATTTTAACAGAAAGTCCTGCTTCCAAATCATTTTCAAAAACACATTTGAATTTTGAAATTCACTCCATATTTTTAGGGAATAAAGTATTTTGAAACACAAATTGAGATCCGCTTTGTCATAAAAATGCTTTCCTAGGATTCCTTACCCAAACATAATTGAGAATGAAGCAAATATATACCTGAAACTTATGAGTAGGTAGGTATTCAGTAAAGAGACGATCTTGGTAAAGGTAACCCACCAAAAATCCAAAAATGAGAATAAGAAAACGAAGAAATCAAATTGAAACGACGTAAGACGAATGGTATATGAACAAAGTATAATCAGAATAAGAGCAGGAGGAACAATGATTTTCTTTTTTTTTTTTAAAAAAAACAGAAACCTAAGATAACAAATATCAAAGCTGCAAACTTTGATAGTGAAGAGTAGCAAGATAGCACATTGAAATTAGGTCGAAGAGATTCCTTCACCTAAATCACACGAATCTCCAAGTCTGAGGATGCGCTTTCGCTTCCTTTTCCGGGAGACGGAGGCGGAGAAGGAGACACTGCGTAGAGGCCGACTAACGATGGAGAGAGTGCGCTCTCTCTTTTAGCGTTCTCTAGTACTTTGCAGAAGCGACGAAACTTGCTAACCTATATATTTGGGGGTTGCTATTAACACCCACAAAAAAATTGATCAGCCACAAAATAAGCTCACAAAATCTTGCTCACAAAATGAGGTGACGATATTTTATTGGTTGCATCGATAATGGATCCGTCACACTCTACTTAAAAACACAAATAAAATCATTACACCTAGGATTTTGTGAGCAAGATTTTGTGACTTTTTTGTGCCCTTTGTATTATTCTAAAAACTTAAGTGCACTTACATTTACTGTAAAGACTTAGGGCGTGCACGAATTAGTTTCGTTCGGTTTTAAGCCAAAACTGACACCGTAAATGTAAGTGCACTTAGGTTTTTAGAATAATACTAGGGGCTAGGGGTGTAAATGGTTCGGTTTGGGGGTATTTACGGACCGAACCACTAGTCATCGATGTGTGAAAATTTCAGACCGAACCGAACCATGAAAAATTTCAAACCGAACCGCTATGGTTTGGTTCAAACTGCGGTTTAATTACGTGGTTCAAACCATGGTTTAGACTATGGTTCAAATCATGATTCAAACCACAACTCATTATTACATTTGTTTTAAGTTTCCGTGATCATAGAGGAAGTGCGAAAGATGTGGATCTTGAAGAGGAAAGTCGGATGAAGAGAGAGACTAGACGAAGAGAGAGGCCAAAGGAAAAAAAAACTTTATAATATTGACCGCGGAGAGAAATTGGTAATTTATGTATCGCAAATCGCAATGAAGTTAACAAACGATGAAATTTATATTAAATAAAATACAAAATGGGAGTTAGGATTAGTCTATGTAATGATCTAATAATAAATTTTAATAAATATACAAAAATATTAAATAAGATGTGAAACTGGGGTTATGATTAGTTTATGTAATGTGGTTTGGTCTGGCTGTTCAGCTTGGTGGTTCGGTTTCGCGGTCTCAAACCGCGGTTCGGTTCGGTTTGGTCTGGGAAGATCAAACCACAAACCAACCGAACCATGTGGTTTGCCAATATTTGAGACTGAACCGAACCATTGATGCTTGAAAACCAAACCAAACCGCATGGTTTGGTTCGGTTCGGTCTCAAACCGCGGTTTGAACCGAACCACTTACACCCCTACTAGAGGCACAAAAAAATCACAAAATCTTGCTCACAAAATCCTACGTGTAATGATTTTATTGGTGTTTTTAAGTAGAGTGTGACGGGTCCATTATCGATGCAACCAATAAAATATCGTCACTTTATTTTGTGAGCAAGATTTTGTTAGCTTATTTTGTGGCTGATCAATTTTTTTGTGGGTGTTAATAGCAACGCCCAAATATATAGGTTACCAAGTTTCGTCGCTTCTGCAAAGTACTAGAGAACTCTAAAAGAGTCCATCGTTAGTCGGCCTCTACGCAGTGTCTCATTCTCCGTCTCCGTCTCCCCAAAAAGGAAGCGAAGGCGCATCCTCAGACTTGGAGATTCGTGTGATTTAGGTGAGGAATCTCTTTGACCTAATTTCAATGTGCTATCTTGGCATCTTGCTACTCTTCACTATCAAAGTTTGCAGCTTTGTGTTTGTTATCTTAGGTTTCTGTTTTTTTTTTTTTTTTTTAAATAAAAATTCATTGTGTAGTTTCCTGTTCCTGCTCTTATTCTGATTATACTTTGTTCATATACCATTCGTCTTACGTCGTTTCAATTTGATTTCTTCCTTTTCTTATTCTCATTTTTGGATTTTTGGAGGGTTACCTTTACCAAGATCGTCTCTTTATTGAATACCTACCTACTCATAAGTTTCAGGTACATATTTGCTCCATTCTCAATTATGTTTGGGTAAGGGATCCTAGGAGAGCATTTTTATGACGAAGCGGATCTCAATTTGTGTTTCAAAATACTTTATTCCCTAAAAAAATGGAGTGAATTTCAAAATTCAAAAGCGTGTTTGAAAATGATTTGGAAGCAGGACTTTCTGTTAAAATGCCCTCAAAATAAGAGTCATTCTTATATCACCTGCTTCAGTGAACATGTTTTACTCCTCAAATTAAAATCGTCAATTAAAGTAATATATTCAAGTAGTTATCCAAAACAATGTACTCCTGCAATGGCTGGCTTTTGATGTCCATGCTCTGCAGATTAATATGGCTAACCCAAAAATATTACTTTAGTACTTCTGAAGTTTTTTTTAGATCCACACCCGCTGATATGGAACCCCAATCTTTAGCTGCTGTTTATTTCATTTTAGCTTAAAACCCAAGATTTACATAATCTTAACTTTCTAATAATGATGACAAAGACTTTATCTGTTACTCTATTTAGGTTTGTCTATGGAAACCGGAGGGAATTCGTTGGCATCTGGGCCGGATGGTGTTAAGAGGAAAGTGCACTACTTCTATGACCCAGAGGTTGGCAATTATTATTATGGACAAGGTCACCCAATGAAGCCGCACAGGATCCGTATGACTCATGCTCTCCTAGCCCATTATGGCTTGCTGCAGAATATGCAAGTATTAAAGCCTGTTCCTGCTAGAGATAAAGATCTCAGCAGGTTTCATGCTGATGACTATGTTTCATTCTTGAGGGGTGTCACCCCTGAAACACAGCAAGATCAATTAAGGCAACTTAAAAGATTTAACGTCGGTGAAGACTGTCCTGTGTTTGATGGTCTCTATTCCTTCTGCCAGACTTATGCTGGAGGTTCTGTTGGTGGAGCGGTGAAGTTGAACCATGGATTGTGTGATATTGCAATAAATTGGGCAGGTGGACTTCATCACGCTAAAAAATGTGAGGCTTCCGGTTTCTGCTACGTGAATGACATTGTGCTAGCTATTCTGGAACTCCTTAAAGTACACGAGGTTGGTCGATTAAATATCTGCATTCCTTTTTCGACATTTATTTTTTTCTCAATCTTAGTTGGGGAGAGGTCTTTGGCAAGGCATTGATCCTTTTCTTAAAGCACTCCACCAACAATAGCTTTCGTATATCAGTTATTATTAACTTTTTGTCCATACACATTCATAATGATTCAAGTCCTTAAAACAGGAAAAATTGATTGTCTAGTCTGTAATGTTAGCAGAACAGCTTTTGTTCATTGATTTTCTTCAGTTTGGAAATGCTCAAATTAATCAACCTTTAATACCTTGTAACGGTTTCACGAACTGAATCAAAATGTTCATTGATGTGATGCAGCGTGTTTTATATGTT
Organism: Campanula takesimana; assembly: GCA_026119855.1. Lineage (NCBI taxonomy): Eukaryota > Viridiplantae > Streptophyta > Magnoliopsida > Asterales > Campanulaceae > Campanula > Campanula takesimana. The sequence continues at coordinate 458,686 of JAOWBW010000480.1, read as the reverse complement.
GACATTGATATCCATCATGGCGACGGTGTGGAGGAAGCTTTTTATACTACTGATCGGGTTATGACTGTTTCGTTTCATAAGTTTGGAGATTATTTCCCAGGTACAGGGGATATACGAGATATTGGATATTCAAAGGGAAAATATTACTCTTTAAATGTTCCACTTGATGATGGAATTGATGATGAGAGCTACCAATCTTTATTCAAGCCGATAATGGGCAAAGTGATGGAAATCTTCAGGCCAGGTGCTGTGATCTTACAGTGTGGTGCTGACTCCTTGTCTGGGGATAGATTAGGCTGCTTTAATCTCTCTATTAAAGGTCATGCTGAATGTGTGAGATACATGAGATCCTTTAACGTGCCGCTACTCTTACTGGGTGGGGGTGGCTACACTATACGTAATGTTGCTCGATGCTGGTGCTATGAGGTATGTTCTATATAGTCTCTGAGTAGCATTCTTTTGTGAGTTGATATCTGGAAATTTTGTAAAGTGGACATCTGAAGTGTGTCCGTAAAATTAACAAACTGCTGTTTTTATCTAACAGACCGGAGTGGCACTTGGCATTGAACTTGAGGATAAGATGCCACAGCACGAGTACTACGAGTATTTTGGACCAGACTACACCCTTCATGTTGCTCCAAGTAACATGGAAAATAAGAACTCCCGGCAGCTCTTAGACGAAATAAGAGCAAAGCTTCTTGATAATCTGTCAAAACTACAGCATGCGCCAAGCGTGCAGTTTCAAGAGCGACCGCCTGATACTGAATTTGAAGAGGTTTATTTCTCCCCTCATTTGGTTATTTGTGTGTCTGTGCATATACATACTCCCTCCGTCCCAGTTTATTGTTCTTACTTTCCTTTTTGGTCTGTCCCAGATTATTGTTCTTAGTTGCTTTATTCCATAAATGGAAAAAAATGAATAGTGCTTTGGAGGAGCTTACCCTCAAAAAGTTCATTTAATTACAAAAAAACTTTTACTTACCTAACTTACTTTCACTCACTTGCTTCATGAATAGTTTTTGGACATTTATATCCTTCACTCTCTACTTTTGGTTGACTCATTTCCTTTGTTTTTACTTTGGTTTCTTAATAAGCGTGCATAGTCAAACTAAGAACAATAAACTGGGACGGAGGGAGTATATCATAGTGTTAGCGTGCCTTAGATTCTGGTTTTTGCATTTGAAGTGCGGCTTGAAAAAAGGTAATAAATATATGGCTGAATCTAGAAATGTTTCCCTCCTCAATTCGCAACATGTTTACTTGTAACATTTACCCCCGTTCTAATCGAAGAGCCCACTCTTATATTTTTGGAAAAAAGTGCATTTTTAACCACCACACGTAGCTTTTAATTTCAGTTAAGCTGTTCATAAGCTGTTCATTTTTTTCCTCAAAAGACCATGGCGCTTCCGTTTTGCCTTTCCATTCAACCTTTCGTCTGTCTACATTAAGCCCATGCGGACCGGCCTTTCCTGAACCCCACGCATAATGGGAGCTCTTGTAGCACCAAAGTTGCCTTCTTTTGATATGTACAAATAATCAATTTGACTGTTTCTTCCTCATTTCCCGAATTTCTTCCATCTTCCATCTTCCAACATAAACTCTCTCTCTCTCCCCCCCCCCCAAAAAAAAAAACCTTAGACTGATTTGACCAACTTCAAGCGATCCCGGTAAATATTTCTCTTCTCCCTCACTAAATCCTACACTAATACACCACCCTGACTCGAATATCTCCATTAAAAGGCCATATTAAGCCTTCTCTCTCTAAAAACTAACTCTCAACTTCGGAAATCCCTCTGTGAACTTGGTTTCTTGAGCAATTTTCAGGTTCAAGGCAGTGTTTGGGACGTAGATTAGTTGTTTATCATCGTTTGGGTTCAAGTTGAAGACGGCTTTAAAGTTTTAATCTTAGAGGTGACATGCAGAACATCAAATTTGGGGTTAATCTCTTAATTTCGGTTCCATTTTTTCTTTGGTGACTAGAATAACTTTATGAGCTTGGTGTGGAACGTGTGGTGTTGAAGCTTAAGGTTGGGGTTGTTGAAAGTGGGCAGTATGGTTCTGGTAAGTATTTTGATGTAGACCTACAACTGGGTAGAGAAAGGGAGAAAACGGTGATGAAGATGCAGAGGAGAACGGAATCGAATGGACGTGGATTAGTTGTTTATCATCTTTTGGGTTCAAGTTGAAGGCGGCTTTAAAGTTTTAATCTTAGAGGTGACATGCAGAACATCAAATTTGGGGTTAATCTCCGAATTTCTGTTCCATTTTTTCTTTGGTGACTAGAATAACTTTATGAGCTTGGTGTGGACCGTGCAGGGTTGTAGGATTCGCTCCGAGAGGCCTCAATCGCGCATTGATTCGCATGTATCAATTCGCGATTCGATACCGAATCGATTCGATGGAATTCGCGAATCATGATCTTCGATTTGCGTATCGATACTATGAAAAATCTCTTTGAATTTGCAGGCAATTTATGATTGAATCTCCTTTTCCCTTTGTTCCTACATACCGATCAGGTAAATAATGAAGAAGAAAGAAAGGTTGTGGCGGAGATAAGGCGGAAAGAGGCAGAGACGAGGCTGGAAGAGGTGCTGGTGGCGGAGGCTGTTGTTTGTTTTGACTGGAAGAACAAGTCGGAGAAGAGATCGAGAAGATGGGGAGAAGGAAAAGACGTTTTGGAAAAAGCAACTGAATTGGAAAGGGTTTTCAAAGGAAAGGGTTTTCTTAGGTTTAGAAATACGTTGGAGACAGCTGTCCAAATTTATGATTTATGGTCTTTGTTATTATATTCCATAATTAGGAGAAACTTAATTATGAAACATAATTAACATTTATGGTTATTATTATATTGAATAAATATATTAAACTAAAGTAAAATGTAAGAAATATTTTTATAGATATGAATTTACTAGAAAGTAACTAGTAGTATATTGTTATTATATATTTTTTTAATATTTATTTAAATCAAGCGTACTAAAATTGTGAATTCGCGAATCGCGTTAGTTGTAACACTCCAAGTATCGGATTCCATTGGTTGAGCGAATCGCGAATTCGTATCGCGAACTACGAATCGTGCAACCCTGGGACCGTGTGGTGTTGAAGCTAAAGGTTGGGGGTTGTTGAAAGTGGGCAGTATGGTTCTGGTAAGTATTTTGATGTAGACCTACAACTGAGTAGAGAAAGGGAGAAAACGGTGATGAAGATGCAGAGGAGAACGGAATCGAATGGAATGGAAAAAGTGAGGAAGGGATGAGTGGCGTTAGATATTTACTACCATAGCACATGGGTTTGTGTTCGAGGAAAGGGAGTGAAGATGTGTAAGTGTGTGTGTTGGCGGGGGAGTGGGGAGGTTTGCAATGATCATGTTTATTACCACTTTCAGCCATTCTGTTAATGGCATTAGTCTTGGACGTACGGAGGAATGGATATGGCAAGCTGGTGCTACAAAAGCTTCCCACTATCCGTGCAGTCCAGGGAAGGGCTGATCCCAATGTAGACAGCCTTCCCTTGCATTTTAAATGCAAGAGGTTCTTCCATGGTTCGAACCTGTGACCTCCAAGTCACATGACCACAACTCCAACCGTTGCGCCAAGACTCCCCTTCCTACACGCACACATACTTTAATATTATCTCTTATTTGTCTTTCTCTCGCCTCGCCTATCTCCCTATAAGGTACTCTCGCCCGCTTCTCACCTTTGGCTTTTATTGACTACGGGTAGCACACTTCAGGCAGTAGCTTTTGACATTGTTGGAGTGTATTGCACTACTTAGATTAACATCTAGCATGCACCTGTAACAGAAATTTCTGTGCGAGCTTATCATATTTTGTTTGTTTGTAATTGAGAGGGTGCGCTTTCCGAATTCCACAGATCTCCTGTTCAAAGTCATGAATGGCTTTCCTATTGAAATTACCATTAACATGTTATTTTTTATTTATTCAGCCAGATGAAGATGATGAAGATGAAGATCGAAGATCGGATCCTGAATCTGGCATGGATGTTGACAATGAAGGGTACCCGCCTTAGCACTATATTGTTTGTGTTATATTTTTCCCTTCCATGGCTTCTAATATCACCTCTTTCTTTCGTAGGAAATCTCTGGTTAATCGTGTGAAGAGGGAATTCCATGAAACAGATACTAAAGACCTGGTAGGTTTCTTATAGTTTCTACATATTCATTAAAACTGGGTTCCTCAAGTTTTTACCCAAACAGGCCATACCAGTCTCCATTGCTCTACTGAATTGGTTTTGCTATATGTTATTTTATCATATATTTATTTATTTATTTATTTTGTTTGGGGAGGATGTCCCATTCGGAGAGTCTCAGTTTAAAACTCGGGTTGCAATTCCATGAGGCAGCATCTTTATTCACCATAGGTGAAAGTTAGATGCACCGGGACATCAGAGATATTTGTATAATTTTGCGGGAAGGTAAACTTGAGTGAATAGAGGGAGGGGATACCATTTTAGATAGTTTAGGGAGTACCATTCAAGGTTGGTTGAAGGACTCGTGTTTTAGAGATGAGGAGAGATTCAAATGTTTAGAAGCTCGTTATAGATCATATTGTGATAATCCAATCCCACATCGAATAGATGTGGAAGTGGAGTGTGCCTTATAAGTGCCCATCCACTGTACCACTAAGCACCGACATTATCCAAGGACGCTGGAGGGGTTTGTGGTGGGCGTAATTGACCCAGGTGTTATGAACTCTTGGACTAAGGTGGCAGGACCCTTGTGGCTAAAAGTGCTCATTTTAAAGTACCTTGACCACTGTAGGCCACTATCGTCTGGGCTAAGAGGCCAGTTTCCGTCTATTTTTTTTCCTGTTTTTTTATCCTCTAGTCTAATGAGCAGACCAGTGTCAAAGAGCCAATGTGAAGGGACATTGACCCTAGAGGCATGACCTTTAGGGCTTCTATTGAATGGGTTGAACATGATCCCATTGCCCATGCAAAGGAGTAGTCTAGGCTGAGACTGGACATGTGGTGTTAAAGAAACCTTTGCAAGGACGAAGAATCTCTGTGTTGTAATTTCACTTACGTCATGTGGTTATTGACTCCCATATCGTTCTTGATCTTCAACCCTAATTATACATGGCAAACTTATCAGTGAATGGGGGGAAAGAGAGACGTCCTTTTGAAGAAAGTATTTGAAAGGAAAGCGTATGTAAGCACGATTTAAGGAGAGGGGAGGCAAATAGATAAAGGATACACCAAGCATTTTCATGTAATCTAGCCTTTCCATTGATATGGTCACCTGTTTATCCCGTCCATAAATACTCCCTCCATCCCATTTCAAATTAGACAAATTCCCATTTTTGGTGTCACTTAAAATTAAGCAACTCCAAAATGGTAAGTTTTTATTTGTTCTATATTCACCCTACCCCACTTGTCATACTCACTATTTCAATCCCACTACCATATATTTAATATAAGTGATTGTTTTTTAATTCTTGACGTAGCCCATTTGTCTTATATGAAATGGGATGGAGTATAGGAGAGACCAACCCTGGGAGGCTGGAAATTACCTTGTTGACACATCGTTCATTTGGCCACACACAACATGATTACTAGAAATTTACATTACGTATTTACAAGTAATCTAAAGATGGAACATTGTATTGTAACGAGTCATGAACATGTTGTTGCATACCTACTAATGTTTTTACAAGGTGCTAACATAGTTGATGCAAATGTAACATGTTTCGTTATATAAGTCATAGTAGTATTTAGATCCATGAATCTTGGAATATCAGTGATTTATTGATTTCCTTGTTTTGTTTTCAGGGTGATGGTAAAGATGGGGAACAAGTAAGAGAGATGGATGTGACATACGCTGAGGGTGCATCATTGAAGGTTAAGCTTTGACAATACCCTTTCTAATAACTTGTGTTGTCTTTCTTGATAACTAATATTATGAAGTTTTTATCAGGCATCAAACTCAGGTTCTGTACCCATGGATGGACCTCAAGTTAAAGTAGAGCAAGGAAACTCGAACAAGCCAGATCAACCTTCTGAGATGAATTTATGTTAATGGTACGTACGTATAATCAGGTCAATTTGTGTTAATGGCAGCTGGTGTTGATGGCTGATATTCTGGTAGTGAATTAAGTTATCGCGTAGAATCTTTGTTCAAGTAATGTTTACATCTGGAATCAGCAACTCCTGAATCATGTTTATTTATAGCGTGGGTCCTATTTAGTTGAATTGTTATGGGTATTTCCTTTTCCTTTTGGTTTTGGTTTTGGTTTCTTGCTGCTAAATTCTAGTAGCATGCTCCTTTGCAATTCAAAATTTTGACCATGCAAACTGCTGGATTCTAGACAAGTTTCATAGCTCTTCCTGTCTTGGAAACCATTTTTATGGTAACAAATACTACTCCCAATATGTTCAATTCCAAAAATATTCAGACACGAAAGCAATTTAGACACTCATTTTTGGGACGGAGTTTGATATGAATTTCAATTATAACAATACATGTAATGTCCATCCGCCCCAATAGAAGTGGCTAACCGACCAAACAGTCCTAACTAAGTGATATACAGATTGAGAAACGGTAAAATTTCAGAAATGAAGCTTACTAGAAAGTATATGCCTTTTAACCCAAAAGTTGCAAAAAAAAAAAAAAGATAACAAATGCAAATTCCCTATTCATATAGTTCAAAACAGTTCCACACTTCATCCTTGACCAAATGCACATTTACAGCTTCAACATTTTTAACTTAAATAAGGTAGGCATAGCAAAAGCAAATATATAATAGATACAAGAAACAACCCAGTCATTCTCTTTAAGGCCACACCAATAACAAGTAATCAAGCCATGCCTGCCTTCTCTCCCTCTTCTGTAGTCGATTTCAGCATCAGAGCTTGACAACCCCATCTTATAATTCTCGAAGCTCCCATTTTAGAAAACATGTCTTCATCATCACTCAAATCCTGCTTTACAGGCTGTATGTATATTATCCGAGTCTGCAGGGGGGGGGGGGGGGGGCACACGTTTCGCTTTAAGCAACAGGATCCAGAAGGATGTCTGTTATAAGAAATTTTACAAGAACCGTCTACCGGGTGAGGAATCAGTTTGCCAATCACAACATAGCTTCTAACACGGTAACACCAATCCAGATTTCATTTACTTCGAGCAACAGTTAATTATCTGCTATTTGATTTAATACTTCATTTTCAAAATACATGTCTTATTATTCGTTTGATGGTTCTTCCAAAAGGAATGTCCCTTAGTAAAACTTTTATTTCTTGGCCAGTTACCTATGATTGACTACTCACTTAATCAACGGATCCACATGGGCAGCATTGAAACTTTCAACACATAATAATACTCCCTCCGTCACGACGGAACTACAGTCTCATTTGACTTTTGATGGTCAACAGAAGTGAGCAATGACCAAATATTAATGTCAATCTAATCATCCCAATAATCTAAAAACTGGAACGGATCGTAACAATTTTTGCAATTTTATTGGGATGATTAGATTGACATTAATATTTGGTCAAAGTTCACTTGTCATAACCATATAAATTCAAATGGGACTATCTTTCCGGGACATAGAGAGTATTTATGCATTAGTTCACTTTCATTAACTCGTATTATAGGTTAAACAGGATACTTATTTCGAAATGGAGGGAGTAGATAACATGCAATGGGCAAGACATTGAGTTACCAACATAAAATGTGAAAAACAGTACAGTACACACGATTAACAAACTTCGGATAACGACATGAAGTTCTTAGGTCCTGCAAGTTTTAGTGGGATGGTCAAGTGTTTCTTTAGAAGATTCCAATGGCAGCTCTGTGAAGGCAGTTCTCTCAACTTAAAAAAAAAAAAAAAAAAAAAAATCACTTTTGATTATTGATCACTTACCTTTAAAATCATTGCATGGATCTGGTCCTTCACGACGAGCACCTTCACTATCACGACTTGCTTCTGATTTGAAAGTTTTTGGGCCCAGCAAGCTCATATGCATATTTTCTCCAGCACTAGCTCTTCCACCTGTTGAAACATTATCCTCCACCGCATCCGGCTTATTGGACGAAAAAGGCATCATGGAAAAAGAGTCCTCCATAACATCAGATATTTCCACGTAATGAGCTGTGGTGACTATTTCATCAGCCCTGAACCCAAATGATGCTCTATAAGATTCTACTTCCTCAACATCTTGTTTGCAAGTTTAAGTTTGCCTGTTGTTCTGTAACCCATTTCCACTACTAGGGTAAACATCTGATTCCTTGGAAACGCTAAGCCTCCCACCAGACTGAGGAAATGAAGACTGGTCCAGGTAGAATTGTGCAAACGTAGCAGGACAGAAGAAATTGGAATCCTGGTTCAACTTTGAGGCAGCACCTGAGTCGAGTCCAAGTAACCTTCCTGAATCTGACCTAGAGTGTGAATCTCTTGAGAAGGAACTGAAGGATCCCATTGAGTGGGGAACTCTTGTTCAGGAAAAGGGGATGAACATTGGCCTGAGGTCCTTGAAATAGGTGACCTCAGACAGCTAGCTGGACTTCCCGGATAAAGTGAATAGGTTGCTTGAAGATCATTAGCAGCAATGTAATTTCCCTTGTTTCCACTTTTAAATTTCAAGGAAGAAGAAAGGAATTGTGCAAAAGGCACGTCTGGGGAAGACGGAGTGGTGAGATGTGCCAGTTCAGGTGAGGGAGTGAGAGGAGCAGTAGATGGCTCAGTTGTGAAGGTTGAGATACTAGCTGTGTCTCGTGGGCATATGGCCCAGTCGCATACATTGAAGAGGAAACCCGGGGGAGTTGGCAGACAATGACAAGCAGCAGTTGGGTGACTGGACTGTTGAAGGAAGAGCAGAGTTTGAGAAAGATGCAGGTGAAGAGGGGGGAGCTAAAAGAGATGGGGCTATTGTTGTATTCTGATTAGCCAACCCAACAGCTTGTTGTCCATTAGGTTGATTTGCTAATGCATGGGCCTCTGAGATACGAGAAGCAGGGACGACACGCTTTCCACCTTTCTGTGCTCCAAAGCAAGACCTCCCCATCTCTTACGCTGTAAAAGAAGCAGTAAAGCATTTAGATTTTCTTTCGGGATTACACCCAATATTGAATGTACGAAAAAATCTTAGTTTTTGGTAGAACAAGATGGGAAAAGACACATAAGCATGTTTCCATGAGCATCCTATTTTTGGATAGACAGACTATTCTTTGAGGGCAAATAAAATTCATATAAAACAACATCAGCAAAGAATAACTGGTACGACAACAACAACAAAGCATTAGTCCCAAAATAGTTTGGGGTCGGCTAACATGAATCCTCATATGTCATCGTGAAGGAAAAGATGTAAGTAAAAAAAGAAATAGGTGAGGGGAGGAAAAAAAAAAGAAAACAAAAAGAGAGAGAAAACAAAAAAAACAAAATAAAAAATAGTGCCAATACATAAAGCGCGAACACTTGAACAAAGTATGGTACTCCCTCCGTCCCGGAACGTTAGTCCCACTTTTTTTTTTTGTTGACTAGAATTAATTTTGAGCAATAAATTAAGTTAGTTTTAAATGTCGTAATGAATATCTAAAACTTGTTGTTGATAGTATTTACAATGGTGTATTGTAACAAGATTAAATTTTTCATATGATAGTTAAAACTAACCAAGATTATTGCCCAAAGTTGATTCAAGCTAACAACCAAAAAAGTGGGACGAACTTTCCAGGCGGAGGGAGTATATCAGAGGATCCTAAATGGAAACAAATCACTTTAGAATAGCATTAGTTTTTGTAAGAGCTGCCTGCCCGCACATAGCATCATGCATCCAAGATGATGACTAATCACATATACTGCAGCCATCCCAACAACCCTTCAAGCTATAATGGATTCTCTAGGTACTTAAATGGGTCATACAAAAATGCAAGAGCAAGCAAATAGATGAAGTGTTAAAAGCTCGAGCAACACCGACGAGTGGTTTCAAAAGAAGAACGGCCACTTAGTTGCAAATGCTCCCAAATTGGCTCTTAGTAGTGGACAAAATAGGGTAATGGCCTTGTCACATGGTTTAATGTATAACAAACATTGCACCTTTGTTTATAATGGCATGAGTGATATGACTAGACAAAGATGATGATGATGTGACAGAGAACTATGTCATAAGTTGTAAACACTGCTCTTATGGAAATTTGTATTTACGTAGATATATTTATATCATCTCACATTCAAAGAAAAAAGAAGTAAATATTGGATTACTACAAAAAATCACATTTAATTAGAAACAATAAGAGACAACTTTATGCATTTGTTAACAACACAAGGGTACGATCGACTTCAACTGTTTGAATTATATGATTATAAATAGCGTAGGCCAAAGGCAGATAGTATGCGCTGCTTTTTCACAAGACTTGAGTATACTGGTGTCAGTGAATGATGGTGCAGCTTTTTAAAATTACAGGAAGTTAGATGTTATTTATCAGTGACATATCGTTAATTGTAGAGAAACTGTGTAAAAGAAATTAAAATACGCACACCAAAAACATGAAAAGGAAGCAAAAGTGACGTGCAATCAATCAAAGGTTTTCATTTGGAAAATTTCTTAAAATTTCCAAAAGTGTTTGCAACTGTTTCACAACATCTTGACAATTCGTCAAAACAGAAGAGGATAGCAAAGATAATAATCATAGACTAATCTACCAGGTTCGAGGTATTAAAGCCATTTAAACAGCAAAACAAAGGCCACCCTTGTTGAGCGATTGCAGGAAGTAATAAAAGGTGATGATTGGTCTATACACTCACACACATATATATAAATGCATATAACTGAAAAAAAAAAATAACATTGTTATGTGTGTGTATGTGTGTGTGTGAGAGAGAGAGAGATCGATAGATAGAGACCATTGCACATTAACTTAACAACTAACAATTGCTATTGCAAAAAGGTTTGCGATTTTTTTTTTTTTTTTGTTTGGAAATGGCACTAGACATATTCTAATCATTTAATTATTCTAATCAGACGCATATGGAAAGCAAATTAAATGCAATATACTTAACAGCTTAGCGAGGAAAAACCATTAAATCAAGGGATACGGTTCTCCATTAAGGCAGCCAGCAGCATTGTTGTTGTAGGTGACTTACTGACCATCCACACAAAAACAACAGCCAATTAGAAAGGCCATCAATATGTGACTGGCTAATTAGACACCATAACATTAAACTACAACCTACTAAATACTCTGTAATAAACATTTAACAAAGAAATAGTCAAACATGATAAAGTCATTTATTGTTTACCCACAAGAACTAAACCCAAATTTCATATCAACTTAACTCAGTCACGAACCCTATAAGAATGAGTGACTGAAGGTACCCACCACACACCAAAAAAAAGTGTAAACAGAGAGTAAATGATGTGTAGTTAACAGCTATAAATCCTCAACATAAAGTCAAGCTGACTCGATAAAGTCAAAATGATTCATTTTCCCTAACGAACTAAAAACAAATGTCACATCAACTTAGCTCAACTCAATAGCCCCATAGACATGAATGACTGCACAAACATAGCAAATTAAATGCAACGTAGTTAACAGCTTGACGAGGAAAAATCATTAGGTCAAGGTGATATAGTTCTCCACAAAAGCGGCCATTAAAATTGTTACTGTAGGTGACTTACTGACTTCACACAAAAGAACACCAGCCAACTATAGAAGGCTACTGGCATGTGACTGGCTATTTAGACACCATAAAGTTATATAATCACCTACACATAATCTGTCCACGAAGAAATAGTCAAGCTTACTCGATAAAGTCAAATGCTAACTTTTTACACTCACGAGCTGAAACAGATGTCATGTCAACTTAAGTCACTTTCAATAACTCTATAAGCACGATGGACGACACATCCACAACACACACACAGAGGCATAACAGCGAGTGAATACGATATTGTTAACAGCTTTGAAAATCCGTCATATTGACTCGATAATGTTAACGATTCAGGTTTCCTGTACAAGGTATAAGCTAATGCACATCAACTTAACTCAGCTTAGTAGCTCTAATAGCACAATTGGTAGGGCGCACAGACACAGGCAGACACATCAAATTAAATGCAATATAGCTACCAGCTTAATGAAGAAACATAATGAGACTGAGGTGATACAGTTTGCCATTAGCAGCCATTAGCATTGTTGTTGTAGGTGACTTACTGACCATTAACACAAAAGAACAACAGCCAATTATTTAAGGCCACCAATATGTGACTGGCTAATTACACACCAAAACATTAAACTATAACCTCCTATAAACTGTAAGTGAATAAATAGTCATGACTCGATAAAGCCAAAAGATTCATTTCTCTTCCCTCACTAGCTAAAAAGAAACCATGTCAATCTTACTCACATTTGATGACCCTACAAGCAAGATTAACTGGGTACAACCACAACACATACACACCACATAAACAGCGATTAAATGCAATGTAGTTAAGAGCAATAAATCTTTAATTAAGAAATTGTCAAGTTGACTCTATAAAGTCAAAATATTCATTATTTTCCCGAACAAGCTAAAAGCAAATGTCCCAACAACTTAACTGAATATGGTAGCCCAACAGAGTGATTTTCACACACACACACACAAAAGAGCTATGCGCAATGTAGTTTAACAGCTGAACAAGGAAAAGCCACAGATATCAATACGATACTGTTCTCCATTAAAGTAGCCATTAGCAATGTTCTGTAGGTGACTTACTGACCATTCACACAAAAAAACAACAGCCAACTATACATGGCGTCGACATGTGACTGGCTAATTAGACACCGTGAAATCAAATTTAATAATAATAAAAAACAATAGCAACAAGAAACAAGAAATGATAATGTAAAATGATCATAAAATCAAAATTCAATAAAACAACAACAAGAAACTAGAAATGAAAATGTTCCGATCAAATCAAAAGAAATGAAAATGCAAAATGGAGGTTGAATATACTAACCAAAGTTGCGAGAACAAAATCGAATCCGCCATTGATGTTGTAGGAGAGAAGCTGAGGCATGTCGTCACTGAACTCACACTCAACTCCACAGTATCTGGAGTCGCTATTGTCTCCTAATCTCTCCCCGAGCGGCATTTTCAGATGGAATCTAGAGAGAAGAGAGAGAGAGAGTGAAGAATTTGCCTAATTGAGTGTCAGGGTTAGGGTTTTGGTAGGGTTTATCGTTCTAGGTGAAAGGGGGCTAGGGTTTAGAGATGCAACTAGAGCCGTCAATTTGGGATCGGTCCCATCCCGACATATAAATGGGACGGGATGGGATAGTATATTTAATCCCGTATAAAA